>JAMWYP010000685.1:0-76322 GCA_025563575.1 Acacia pycnantha | reverse complement strand
CCTCCTTCACATTTTTGAATTTTGAGGAAGTGTTAATCGAAGCAAAATTATGAGATTTAATATGAAGCGGGCCGGGAAATCGAACGGGGTTTCGTAGGTATCTGGATTTCTTATTTTGGCCAGTAAGTGTTAATTTAAGCAAAAATTATGAGATTTAATATGAAGCGGGAATCGAAACAGGGTTTCGTGGGCTCCAGGATTTAATCTGTGTCGTGTGTGTGTGTGTGGCTAATTTCTCTAATATGGTAAATTAATAAAATATGAACTTTGAATGAATAAAATGCTCAAAGGGACATAAATAACTAAAAATTATGTAAAATCCTAAAAAAGGTAAAATGACAGGTGAATTATGAGAGTATATTATCTCTAATTATGGTAATTCTAATAGAAAATTATCAACTATTGAAAAGGAAGTAATTAGGTAATTATTGGCTAATTACTTAAGCATAAGCAAGGAAAATTCATGAATAATTATTTAAAACCCTAAAATTAGTGGTTTTGGCTTAAAATTAGTAAAAATATATTTTTAATTAATTGGAAATTTTAGAGAAAAATAGATGAGTTTAGGTATTTTTAAGCCTAAATACAAGAATGGACCAATTAGGGAATTTTGTGGAATTTTGGAAAAAATAAATAAATAAATAAATAAATAAATAAAAAATAATTAAATAATTTAAGGGGCAGAAAATTTCAAAGAAAAAGAAAAAATGAAGATAAGAGCAAAAATTAATATCTAGATTTTTAACAAGTTGCAATATTTTAATAATATAATTTAATATGGTGAATAGTAATCAAATAAATAGGAAATGGATCCTATCTAGAGATCTAGGAATGGATTCCCAAATTCAAGGTAAAATATTGATCGGTGGATTTTATCTTCCGTTAGACTCTTAGGAAGTAAATTAAAGCCATTTGTGCATTTTCCTAATAAAACAAAATAGGGAAAAATGCGAGATGAGGCACTTTTTGGATGAAAATAAATTCTAACTCAACATCTAGAAATGAGTTTGAAATTATACGGACATATTTGGACTCGGTGAATTTTTGTCAGTTGATGATTCCAGAAAATCGTTAAGTGGCAAGGCGCTTTGAGAAACTTGAATTGAACATGGAGCCACATATGGAATCAAAATTTAGGTTAAATTGACATTTCTAGTAAGGAGGATATGTCTTCAAAGTTAGTAAATCCGAAATTTTGAGATTTTTCCGAAATTACGCGAATCGAATACCGTCGAGAAATTCATCCGGGAGGAGCTTCTCGGAAGGTGACACGTGGCCACCTCCCATTGGCCAAGCCCTCTTGAATTTCGGCAGTGTGAAAGCAAAAAGCGGAAGAAAGGGTTTTTTGAAGTAGTGTTTGTGGTCCAGATCGCCCGCATCATGCAGAAAGTTGATCAAGCACTAGAAATCCTTCCACTTTTCCTATAAATACCCCCCTCCCTTTGCATTTTTCACACCTTCTGAAAGCAAGAAACCGATTCTAGAGAGAGAAAGTAGAGAGAGGTCCTGGGAAAATCGCGCGAAGCTCGGGGGTAAGTTTTTCGATCTAGAGCTTTTAGTTTAGTAGTTCTTAATAGTTAGAGTAGTAATGTTAGAAAGTAATATTTAGTTTTTCAAGTAACATTAGATATAATATGATAGTGGCTATTTAATCTAGAATTTCAAAAATTATCATTGGGTCGAAGTTCGACAAAATTTCAGGAAGAAAATTTGTGAGTAAAGAACGGAGCCATTAATTCCAATTAGGGGTATTAGGGTGCAAAATGGTAATTTTTACCTAAAATGCCAGATTATAATGTCGAATCACTAATAAAAGTGATATTACCCCTTATAGGATATCAAAACTACGATTTCTTTGCCGTTCTGCTTACGAAGCCGACGCCTGTTGGACGTTTCACAGCTTTTCCGTAAAAGTGGACGATTTGTTCGTAAGTACCTACGCCGTCGAACGAGGTAACGTTCGCGTCTTTGTAATACTAATTCGAAGTTTACCGTATGCGTATTTGTGGTTGGAGTCCGTTGATATGTTGTGAGTTTTGTTATGTGCTTTTGGATATACGCACTACGTGTGACACATCTACATGCACTACGTGTGATACATCTACATGCACTACGTGCATGAAACATCTTTATGCACTCCGTGTGATACATCTACATGCACTCCGTGTGATACATCCTCGTTATCTTTGTTAATGTGAATGATCGTGGACTATATACCGTATATGTAAATATGAGGCTAACCACTTACACGAGATCCAATGTGGTAAATTGGATCTCAAATATACTGTCGAAGCTCCGGAGACCGAGGGGCCGAGGGAGGGAGGCAAAGCGCTTCTTGAGTAGGAGCCTGAGAAGACTTCCTTTGTTGTTCCAACGGAAGCCTTCCTTTCGTTATAATGTACCTTTGAAACACACGTTCTTCATCGCGTTGTTGTATCCAAATGTGACTTACTGCATTTTTATAAATATATATCAGTTATTCTTCCGCTCAAATGCTCTACTCTGATGATTTGAAAAGATGTTTTGAAAAAAAATTATACTTCTTGTGAAAAGTTGGGATGTTACATTTTATGGTATCAGAGCCAGTGAGTCTGCATGAATTTGACTATGTTACTACGAACGGTTTGGTCCGAAAGGTAAGGCTAGTCTACGCGGGGCGTGCAATCGCCGGCCGCGTATAAGCTCGGTGAGGCCCCATGGTAGACACTTGCCCGGCCATTCCTCGTCGGATAACGGAGTTATGTTCAAAAGCCTTTTAACTTGGAGCATATTTTGAAAATGAGTACCGATATATCCCAGAGTCAATGTATCCTTTGTTTGCTAAGATACAGAATCGGGCACGCGTATACCATCCTGAATCGGTGTACCACTTTCTGTGGGTGCATCACTCTAACCCAGAGTTTATGGTGGATCTGGGCCACACTGGTTGAAACTCCGAGACCAACAAGGATAAGTACATGTAGTATTTGACTCATGTAGAGGAACTTTGATACGAAATTCCATACCCGATTTTCGAGTAGACCAAATCAACGAAACCCCGAATGAGGAAATATTTCTGGTGCCTGTCCATAGTGTGAATAGTGAAGTGCGATAAGTCTATGTGCGTGACTTAGTGCGATAAAATCGTGATATACTAATTAAACGACTTTTCCCTAATAGAAGGGAACGCGACATGGCGAACCTAAGAGGAGTGCCGGAGCTCCCAAGGCGAGGCGAGGGCGGGGCGAGGCGTGGCGAGGACGAGGTAGACAACCTCGGTAAATCCCAGTACCAAACCAACCTGAGCAGAATGAGATACAGGAGATGAGGAGAACTCTGCAAGAGCGGGGGCTCTCATAGTCAAACTCCTTGGGGAAAGGCATGAGAGGCAAAACAATTGCATGATCGATAAGTCAGAAGGAGAACAACATTACGAAGAAGAAGAGGAGAACGACGAAAGTGACGAGCACGATGAGGAATCGAGGGATCGAAAGGTCCCGGCCACCTCCACGATTTAGGGAGCAGCATGTGCTACCACACAACATTGGGTCACACAGTTTTGCAAGCTCAAGCCACCTCTTTTCATGGGAAGAACGAGTTGGCCGAGGATTGGTGATGAGCTAGACAAAATCTTTGAAGTGATGGAATGCCCGGAGGACCTGAAAGTTCTCACTTGGCAATTTATAAGCCGGAAGGGGGATTCACATAGATGGTGGAAGAGTGAAGCCACGACGCTGCGACCCATGTTTGCCCACGTCGTCACTGGGGAGATGTTCATAGAAAAAATTCAATGAACGTATTTTCCTCCTCGGCACAAGTGATCAAGGAGGAGGAGTTCCTTCATATACAACAAGGCTCAGGAAACCTTTGACGATTACTTTGCTCTAAGTCTCCAATCAGTCCCGCTATTCATCTTACTTAAAGAGTAATGACAAACCAAAGCCGGAAGGCAAGATTGATCTACTCATGGGTTGAAGTACGATATCGTAGCAAGGTCAGATCCCCATGCTTTCGAAATGGCTCAAGCAAAGAGAGTCTTCTTGGATGACCGAGCGCAACCCTGAAGGAGTTACGTATCTCATGGAATCACAATGGTAGCCGTGCCAATCATAGCGAAAGCAACTCGTGGAAACTCCTCACGAAAGAGAGAGGCACCCGGAGTGACGACCATAGAAAGAGCAAGAGGCCATTCCGCACAGGCAACAGGACAACTCACGACGCGGAATTCCAACCATGTCCTAATTGCGGAAGGTACCACCCCTGGTAATGACTCGTGTTGGGAATGGATTTGCTACAAACAGTCGGAAGCCGGACACATTAGTACAAGCCGTCCCCGAGAAAATGCGAGAGACGAGTTTGCTACGGATGTCAAAAACTAGGACACATTGCCTCGAACCGCCCTTAGAAAGCCTGCGGGATTTAGAGCCACGGGAACCAGTGCGGATTTTTGCTCTAACCAATGAAGAGGCCTGAGAACCTTCGGGGTGGTCCACGATATTAGAGCTCCGTAGAAATCTAGTTCGGTTATGAGTATGATCCGGTGTTAGACTCGATCAATTACTATTAATATTTCTACGAATCCTTTTTGGGATGCATATATATATTTTCTTACGATGTAATAGTAGCTACACCATTAGGTGTGAGCTTTTAGCTTAGTAAAGCGTGTTTTGAAACAAGTTGCAAGTATAATATAAATCTTGTTACTACTTCATAACGTCAACGACAATCTCGTTGTGTTAAATTAGCGCCATAAACAACGTCAAACGAAATTAGCTTGAGAAGACAACTTGAAGAAATAGCCGAGAAATGGTAATATAGAGGTGTAGTTTGGATCTAGCGGGATAGTACTCCAGATTCATAAGGAATTCTTTATAACTTAAACAGTTCACGAGTAAGATAGATCAAATCATTAATGTTGAACAAAGACCACGTGGAGACAAGATTCCATGGATTGAAAGAGAAGCTGGTCACAACACCAAGAAATTGGTCATCCCAAATCCAATTAGATTGTATAATGGTACCAATAGGAATGGATCGATATGTCTAGTCTGAAGATGACGGTGTGATGACTTCTCACTCTCAAGTCTCTTAAAGTCAAACCAATCCACACATAACATAGTAATAATCATTATCATAAAAATCACGATAGTATCATTAAGTATAAAGTATCTTATGTTGCCACTGTGTATGGGAATCAGGGGAACATAATATATTGAAGTACGACATGATATTCATGAGTATGAGATATATGGTGTTGCCGCGGTGTATGGGAACCACGGGGATACCGTATATTAAAATATGACATGATGAATGTGTAGTACGCGGTATTATGGGTGCCACGGAAACACTTATGTACGCGGTGTTATGGGCGCCACGGAAACGCTAAAACACTAAAGTACGCGGTGTTATGGGCGCCACAGAAGCTATATATATATAAAGTACGTGGTGGTTGACGCCACGGAAAACACTATATATCAATTTAGAAGATGATAAAAAAACCTTATAATCAAGTGGAAACGACTTCTGGCCACCGAAAGAAATGATCTAAGAATGATTCGATAGAATAAGTATCCGGAGCGTATGGTCTGAGTCTGGGTTAGTGCAACGGCTAGATAGTACGAAGAATGGACATGTGAGTCCCAGATTTAACCGGAGTACCAGTTGGATAAAACTGATGTTGGAATGTTGGGATGCGTGCTAAGTAAGTATGCATGGACAAGGGTTAGACTAAAGGTCTAAGTTATTTCTCCGAGGTGATACGCGTAAATTTCGAGGACGAAATTTTATTTAACGGGGGGAGAAATGTAATACATGAGTTTAGGTATTTTTAAGCCTAATTACAAGAATGGACCAATTAGGTAATTTTGTGGAATTTTTGGAAAAAATAAATAAATAAATAAATAATTAATTAATTAAATAAAAATAAATATAAATAAATAAAGGGGCCAAAATAAAATTTCCAAAAGAAAAAAGAGAAAAAAAGAGGATAAGAGCAAAAAATTAATATCTAGATTTTTAACAAGTTGCAATATTTTAATAATATAATTTAATATGGTGAATAGTAATCAAATAAATAGGAAACGGATCCTATCTAGAGAACCAGGAATAGAATTCCAAAGTCAAGGTAAAATATTGATCGCTGGATTTTTATCTTCCGTTAGACTTTTCCTAAGTTAATTCGAAGCCATTTGTGCATTTTCCTAATAAACGAAATAGGAAAAATGCAGATAGCACTTTCTTTTGGAAATTAAGAAATAAATTCATAACTCAACATCTAGAAATGAAGCTTCTGGAAGGTGACACGTGGCCACCTCCCATTGGCCAAGCCCTCTTGAATTTCGGCCAAGTGTGAAAGCAAAAAGGGAAGAAAGGGTTTTTTGAAAAGTAGTGTTTGACGGCCCGCATCGTTTCTCACAAAGTTGATCCGACTACCGAAATCCTACCACTTTTCTATAAATACCCCCTCCCTTCATTTTCTCACAAATCCAAGAGCAAGAAACCGATTCTAGAGAGAGAAAGAAGAGAGAAGTGCTCGGGAAAATCTGAAGCGAAGCTCGTGTAAGTTTTACTGCACGAGCTTTTAGTTTCCGTAGTTCTTTTAATAGTTAGAGTAGTAATGTTAAAGTAGTACTTAATCTTTCGAGTATGATTAGATATCATATGATAGGGCTATTTTAGTCTAGAATTTCAAAAATCATGTTTGCGTCGAAGTTCTGGCGAAATTTTGGGAAGAAAACTTATAAGAGTAACGAAGTGCTGGCGAAATTCCGCCAATTAGGGGTATAGGGGCAAAATGGTAATTTTTACCTAAAATGCCAGTTATAATGTCGAATCACTAATAAAAGTGATATTACCCTTATAGGATATCAGAAACTCTGATTTGCTGCCGTTATGTGCTTTTGGATACATGCACTACGTGTGACACATCTACATGCACTACGTGTGATACATCTACATGCACTACGTGTGATACATCTTTATGCACTCCGTGTGATACATCTACATGCACTCCGTGTGATACATCTGTTATATCTGTTAATGTGAATGATTGTGGACTATATACCGTATATGTAAATATGAGGTTATCAAGTACTCCGAGATCCAATGTGGTAAATTGGATCTCGCCTATAGCGTCAGTTCCGGAGGACTCGAGGACCGAGGAGGAGGCAAGCGGCCCGAGTAGAAGACCCACCAAGACTTCCTTTTGTTGTTCCAACGGAAGCCTTCCTTTCACGTTATAATGTACCTTTGAAACACACGGTTCTTATCGTACTGTTGTTGTATCCAAACCGAACTTACGGCATTTTATAAATATATATCGCTTACTCTTCCACTCAAATGCTCTACTCGATGATTTGAAAAGATGTTTTGGAAAAAAAAATTATACTGCTTTGTGAAAAGTTGGGATGTTACATTCTTTTTCAAAATTTCATATGTGTGTGACTGCAACATTCTTTTTCAAAATTTCATATGTTGAGTATTGATAAGCATGGTATTGCCGTAAAGTAGAGGGTTTGATACAAGTCAGCTTGGTTAATCTAGAAATATTGGGAGGCTCCTCATTTTTGATCCACCTTTCTCATCCTTTGTTGTTTCTATGCTCTTCTACCGTTTTCGATGGAAGAGTTTGAAGAGTTGCAGAGGATCGAGGCTCCTCATTTTGATCCACTTCTCATCCTGTTTATTTTTATGCTCTTCATCGGCTCTTCGATGGAAGAGTTGGAAGAGTTTCAGAGGAAGGTTGGGAGGGAGAGGGTGAGGGCATTTTGGTAGTTTCATGATCAACTTAACGTCCCCTACGGCAGATGGTATTTTTTGCTCGGTTTTACAAAATCACGGGTATTTGTTCAAAACTCATGGTGTCAAGGCCCTGCAGGTAAAGCTCATGTGTATTATTGCTCCTTCACATTAAAATAAATATAGCAAAGAAAAAAAAAACACTAATCACAATTGTTTGAGATAGCTTCAAAGATTGATGAATTTATTATAAAAAAAGAAGTAGCTTTTAATAGAATTCACTTTTTTCAACTTGAAAAAAAAAAAATGTTAGGATTAAGTGATCCAATAAACAATGTACTATTAAATGTACATTTGTACACATTCTAATTTATCCATTAGAATATATTTAATTAAGTTTTTTTATAATTTTTTAAATTTTAATAATAATTTATTTTTTTTATCAAATTTAAATTTTTTACTTTGATCATTATAATATACACAATTACACACACACATATGTAATATTCAATAAGATTTATGTTATTTTCAGTTAAATTTTTTTTTATCTCAAACAACTTTTCAAACGCTATTTCAAATAAGAGTTCATTTAGAAAAATTTTACTTCTCACACAATTATTCTAAACACAAATCACATCTATAATATAATTTTTATTCTATCCTTCGCTTTTACAAAAGCCCATATAAAAAAGAAAAAAAAATTCAAATCTATCACTGCTATCTATCGTAAACATGCACGAACTGTTAGCTTTCACCTGCTTTGGCATTAGGCGCACTCTTTTGTTGTTTGCAATCATCCTCACTCCTCTCCCTAACTCATTGTTTGATATTTTTCATAACATGTAATGTTTCTTCCCTTTCATAATAATCCATGGCCTCTTTTGATATTTTTCATAATATGTCATGTTTCTTCCCTTTCATAATTTAGGTTTTATTTTCAATACATTGATACATATTGGTCACTGACTTCTGACCATACTATAAGAATTGTTTATGACTTTATATCTGATTATCTTTATGTTTTTAACATCATCAAACATCGTTGCTAAATATACTTCGTACTTATTTTCTTCTCCCCTTGTAGCAGAGGGGGCGTGTGTGTGGTGTCCGGTGGAGAGCAACCAATGAAATAGACGTCATGACTATTTTTATTCTCAAACTATTTGTGAATGGGATCCAACATATGCTTTATTTGAATGAAGGTAACAATAATAATGCTTCACACACATCCAATAAGTCATAAATATAGGACATAATTTATAGTGCAAATTATACTATAAAACATATCCTATATTTAAGATCTAAGATAGTATATATGTAAGAACAAATAGAAAAAGGGAGAGACAAAATCTTTATATTAACAATACTAAATAATTATGCATAAATATGTATTATAAATAAAACAAAGTAATGAGAATTCTCAAAATATGAAATATAACTCAAAAGATCGAAGAATCATAGCAAAGGGAATTTGTAAAGTCAAGAACTAATTTATAAAATATTTTATAGCTTCGGGCCATTTAATTCTTTTGGCTTTACCATTTATTTCATTAAAATTAAACATTAAAAGACAAGTTATAATCTCTTCTTTTTATAACGCTATAACACACCTTGACACTATAATCATTCACTTAAAGCATTGATTCTTCTTCCAATATTCCAAACCTTATGATCTAATCGGCTTAACCTGTTTAAAGACTATATTTCCCATCCTCACTGGTTATTATAGAAATCAGGCATTTACAAAATAAAGTGAAACTATAATTATAACCAATAACTATCAAATATACTAATATTTTATCTTTTGAGACATTAAAAAAGTAATATGTACTAACTCAATAACATAAACTCAGCTGTATATCATATAAGCTTTTCTAACAACATTCCAACACTCTATTTAAGCTTTACAACTTTCTTAAATCTTAGTTCAAGCTTCAACCAAACAATTCAGAATATGATATCATATAGAGATACAAAGAAAGAGTATAAACATCTACATTATGTACAGTAAATTCAACCACATCAGCATTTAAGCAAAAGAATGAAGGGGAATGTGAAATAGAATCAAGTGGAAAAACAGAAAGATAAATTAAGTTCTAAGTAGCTCTTTTACATAAGCATAAAACTTTAAGTTTCATAAATTAAATTCATTTAATACAGGTGCAGATTTGCCAACGAACTATTACTCGAGGAGCATCTGGCACAAAAAACAATTGAGGGTACCCGACGGCCCCGTATCGCAAAGCTCCATTGTTGTTGGGTGTTCACCTAACCCTCCCGATCAAACTCATCAAGGTCCCTATGTACCTTTGGAAATCACGCATCATGAACCAAATCCAAGAAATTCACGCTGTCCGCTCGCATGGGTCTCATCTCTGGGGGTATTTGCCTATCCAACAAGAAGGCTTAACCGCTTCTTTTTCCGCAGTCTCCGCCACCGTCCTTGTAATACCCTAAATATCTATTTAGCATAAATACTATATTTTTGACAAAAAAATACATATTAAAATGGGAGAGTATGTTGTCTCTAAATTATGTAATTGATTCATCTCTCCGTTGGTATTTGCCTTATCCAACAAGAAGGCTTAACCGCTCTTTTCCGCAGGTCTCCGCCACCGTCCTTGTAATACCCTAAATATCTATTTAGCATAAATACTATATTTTTGACAAAAAAATACATATTAAAATGGGAGAGTATGTTGTCTCTAAATTATGTAATGTATTTATTATAATTCTTGGGAAAATTTTCCTTGAATTTTAATAAGTCAAATTTTAGTTTCTAATTTTCATTTAGGGATCATAAAGTACCTTATAATTTCTATGTTACAACATAGTTTATGTTTAGACATAATGAGCCATGGTGTAGAACACGGATGTCCGGCCGCGTGTATGGGGTGGTGATTTGATATAGGATCTAGGGTCTCGATGCAGGTACCAATGTGATAGCACACGAGACGAGAGAGAGGATCACTGAACACAACACAGGCGCTTGGCCGATGGAGTGGGGTGTGTGCTCGGTGTGACGAGTATGTAGATTAGTCTAGGTTTAGAGCGTGTGTACCTTAGGTGCATTTGCTTGGGTATTTATAGGACCTACGGAGCGGCTTTGGCGTGATTCCGGGCCTATTATCCGAACTGCCTATCCTTATGCGGATGTGTTCCTAGATATCGGGGTAGTTGAGATATTCCGGGGTTACGGATATGACGGATCGATGTGCCTACCCTTGGTTGGGCCTTCATGTGATTGGGCCTTATCTAGGTCAAGTAACGATTGCCCCCGGCCGGTAGTTCAAGGTTTTGGATTGCAGGGGTATATCTTGTTTTTATAAATGTCATCAGAGGTGTTACCCATTTCTGACGTCTGCGTCGGGCTAGGATTTGTTGAGTTCATTTCCCAGGTGCGTGGTAACGGTTCGAGGTCGATGAGCGGGGTGTCCCTCAATCTCTCATGCGATGTCGTCTTTGGCGCCTTGTGGTTTGCGGGCGGTTGGCCGTGGCCGACATCCGAGGAGAGTGCCGTGGTTTGGACCGCCGAGCTACAAGCGTGAGATGGTGCGAATCAAACACGGCACTCAATCGGCCAGAGGCAAGATACGGCACCAAGGCTCGTCATTGAAGCTCGGGGCCGTTGTTACTTCCACGGTGTGACTCTTGGGAAACCTCCTCGATCTTGCCATGATTGCCTATGACACTGTCTTCTGAGATTGGGGAGGTGCTTTGATCCTCGTGTCGCCGCCCCGAATTTCGTGCGCATTTAATGCTCGGTGGTACGTTACACGTCTTCTCGGCCTTTTGGGGTGAAAAGTCGTGGTTACCCTCGTCGGTTGGGTTTCTTTTGTTTTGAATTTCCCTCCTTCTTTCCTCTCGATATAACTTGCTTGGCATTTCTCTTTTTGCCCACTTTTTCAATTCGCTCACTCTCCCCACACACGGAAATTCTTCGCGCAAAGTCGAGTTCTGTTCTTTCCTTCCGGTGTCTCGAGAATACTCGAAGAATCAAAGCTTCTTTCTTGTTCGAATTTTTCATCTACTTTATTGTGTCGATTTTACGCAATCTTCGCGTATTCGGGTATTTTATCTTTTTATATTGTTCTAGCATTTTAGTTCTCCCTCTTCCCCTTTTCTTTCTTTGGTGTGCCCCTGTATTACGGGTTTTACGGGTGGAGTGTTTGTGAGTTGAGCTATCGAACCCATAGGTCTTGTCCTTTTGAGTGTCTGTTCTTAGTTGTTTCCCCCTCCTTCTTACCCTTATGTTGGTTGTATAGGTTTGAGCTCTTGATGGATAGGGAAAACATTCTTCGTCTTCACATCAGCCTTTAGATCCTAACGACGATGAGGTGCTTCGTGAGCGTTATCCCTTTTTAGTTATTGGGTGCTAGGGACCTCCTTAGCAGGAGGAGAAACGGTCTTTAGCCCTCCGTGGTCGGTCGGGTGCGCGAGCGCTGGGAGGCCCGGCTGTGGTTCTGGACCCGGTCAATCGAACTGGCCTTATTAGGCCGATTTTCATAGTTTATCGATATCGAGCCTCTTTTAGCCGAGCCGATAGCGCTACCAAACGCATCGTCCGTCAGAGTCGGGGTCATTACCGGTGGCTATCACGGTCCCTGTTGGGATTGTGTTGCCGAGACTCTTCCCTTATTGCGAGTGGGCAAGGCCGTATGGCGAAGTCATCCTGGGCTCATGTCGGCATAATTCGTTAGGCGAGCTGTGCCGGACTTCAAGGGTCTTCCTTTCTCGGTTTGTCGTCATCGGGTATTACGCCTAGTTCGACTTTAGTTTTATTTCATTTTGTTGTAGGTAAATGGAGTCTACGTCTTCCCCTCGTCTTTCGGCTTCGAGCCGGAGGCGGACTCAGATAGTCCTTCACCGGCCTGCGTTCCAAGTATCCACTGGGTGACTAGCGAAATGCTAACCATACGTTCGGCGATGACCAAGGCGGATATGGATAAAGTAGGGTCTCAGGGTCATCGGGATGTCGTCTTTCCCCCCCGGGAGGATGAGCCGATCTGCGCCATTCGGGAACCGAGGCTCTCCTAATTTCTTTCTTTTCTATCGGGATTATATGACCCGGCTCGGTATTCGCTTTCCGTTTACCGGGTTCCAAATGTCCGTCCTACACTACCTTCATCTGGCTCCTTCTCAGCTTCACCCGAACGGGTGGGCTTATCTGGCGGCGTTCGCCTATCTATGCGGGACAATGAAACCCGCTATTCCGTGTACCGCCCGCCGCCTTATTCCTTCATTTTTTCTCCCCTTTCACCCCTCGGTCGGGTAGGGAACCGCCCTCTCGAAAGGGCTAACTTCTCTTCGTGCTTGAGGCGGACCGGAAACTCATGAATTCTTTCTCGAGACTCCTTCAAGCATTTCAAAAATGCTTTCTTTAAAGTTGTTGCAATCCACAGGGAAGTGCCTGGTTTACGAAAGCCGGCGAGGTCAGGGCGTTGAATGGCGCTTCCCCCTTTATTGGTCCTCAGAGCACCATCACTTCTCCTCTTCCACCTATCAATTCTCGTTAAAAGACCTCTCGAAGACGAGAGAGAGTATGCCGCTCGGTGGCGTCTTACGTTGCCGAACATGGTGTCAAAAGAGCGGCCTTCTATATTAAGAAGGCCGGTGAGTCATCCGGCTCGGCCTCCGGTATGGCTTTATTCTTTGTGAATTCTGTTTTTACTTTGCCTTTTGTTATCTAACTAGCTTCTGACTTTAGATTTATGCTTTTGTAACAGGTCAAGTTGCTATGAATCTGAATCCAGATTATCTTGAGTATACCTTGCCGGCTGTTGGGAAGCCGAGAGAAAGCTCCCGGAAACGTCCAGTGCCGAGCCTTCTAAGAAGCGAGCTCCGCGGCTTCTATGGTCCCAAAGCCTTACGTGTCGAAGAGGGCCAAGGTCGGGGATTCGGCCGCTACCGCTTCGGCTTGCTCCCGAGTGTTACCTTCTTCTTCTCCGTCATTGATAGCCGCGGCGGAGGTAGTGCCTTCTTCTACGCCGGTCTCTCTGCTGCTGGGAACATCTCCACGTTCCGACCCATCTCCTCCATCCTTGGAAAAGGCGAAACGAGGTTCTCGTCTCGATTACATTTCTCCTTTGCGCCCATCGGCTCCCGTTCCTCGACCAAGTGGCTTCAAGCGGAGCCGGGCTGGAGTGGGGACGTTTACGAGGATCGGCATGGCCTTCTTTCCGCCACGTCGGCTTTTGTCTCCTCAACCTCTTTCGGACGAGGACCTTCATGAACTCCGAATGTGTCAGGTCATCTTGGCGGGGCTCTTGGATTATCTCGGGCTGGCCGCATCTCCATGGTTATTATGCTCGAGCTTCGCGGAATCCAGAGCTACGAAGCAAAATTTAGAGTCGGTGAGGAAAAAGTGAAACAGTGGCGGAAGAGAAAGAGAAGGTTGAGGCTGAAAGGGAGGAGGCGAAGACGGAACTTAAAAGTTCCCAAGCTGCCGCGGACAAAGCGGCGAGGATCTTCGTCGACCCGCCGGGCGGCGCGCGAGCCCATGCCGACTGAGGCGGACCCGGGAATCCACAGCGGAGGTTAATCATAATTGGCGATGCCAACTCTCGTCAGTCGAAGCCGACGCTAATCGCGGGGCGAAGTCCTCCCACTCTATGTCTATGGATGCGGTCAAACGGCTTACGCGGCAACGTAGCGAGTTATGTACGCGGTTGCGGCAAGTCAGAGGCAACTGGCGGAGGAGAAGACCGCCCATGAGAAGGCGGTGGCGGCGGTAAGGAAAACCGCGTCGGATTGCTTCGAGATGGCCCTAGCCCAGATTGAGTACTTAAACCCGGGGTAAAGCGAACGTGGTGGGTATGGATGTCGCTCCGCTTCCAAGATGGTGTTCTTATTCCTCCGCCTTTATCTCCGAAGATAGGTCGGCTTCGGATGCCGAAGTGAGCGGCGGTGAGCAAGCCGCGAAGAGGCTGCATCCGGGGCGGACCTAATGGCGACGAGGCCGCTGCGGGCGAGGGCCCCTTAGCTTTGTTGTCTTTTTCTTTTTGCTTTCTTTGTTTTCGGCTTTTGATGCCGATGGTATATTGTACCTCCGAACTTTTAACTTTATGAATGAATATTCAATTAAGTAGCTCGTTACATACTTTTACCTTCATGCGTACGGTGCACATGGGATAGTTTTAGGCCGGGCCGGGGTCTTTAAAGGATTAGAGTCCGCTTAGTACTCTTACGGTGTCGAAACCGGGTGCATGAGTAGGGGTGTCTATATATACCGCGCTACGAGGTTCGGAGTCGTATTCGGGATTTTTAACCGGGGTAAGGGTGAATGGTCACATGCTCATCCGTGGTCGTCGTTGGGACACACTTTGACCATGTGGACTGATCGGGGTCCGTTATGACTATTCACCTTCTTACTTAGGTGTCAATTTCGATGCATCAAAATATTTACCGGGTGTATAGACCTCGGTGTGCATGCGCTTATTTAACGAATCATTTTGACCCTCTTAAAATTGAACATTTGGTCAACAAACCATTTATTTATTCAAGAGATGATTAGCTTTATAAAGGCGACAATGAAAGGAAAGTTTGCGAAGGGAAATGGCGAAACCAAAATAAGCTTGAAATAATAAATCAAAAACTTAACTCGGACATTTGGGTGTCCGTTGTGGCATCTGGCGTGGCGGGCCCTAACTATAGTAGGCCCTTAATTTGTCGCCATTCCATGTCCTCTTGACGGATTTTCTTGTCGGTGTTTCGAGAACATACGCTCCTTTTTCCAACTTCTCCTTGACTCGGTACGGTCCTTCCCAATTTGCGGCGAGCTTGCCGTCTGGGCGTTCTTGTTACCGATGTCGGCCCTTCTTAGGACCAGGTCGCCCGGTCAAATGCCACAGGTTTGACCTTTCTATTGTGTTTCGCCGCCATCGGTTGCTTGGCTGCTATGTCTCGGCAATGGGCCGTGGTTCGACTTCATCTACCGGCTCCATCTCGGTTGCCAACGCCCTTGAATTCGACGGTTCTCCTTCCTCCGGGGTTACGAGCCTTCTCCAAGATGGTGACCAACTTCGGCCGGGATCATGGCTTCGCATCCATATGTCATGCGGAAAGGCGTCTCTTGGGTAGGCGATTGGATAGTTGTGCGAACTCCCATAAGACGTTATAAAGGCTGTTCGACCCAACAGTGCCGGCCTCTTGCATCTTTTCCGAAGTCCATCCGGGATTACCTTGTTTGCCGCTTACGCTGTCCGTTTGATTGTGGGTGTTCGGCGATGCAAAATGATGTGTGATGCCGAGGTCCACCATCATATCTGGAAGTTCTGTCCGTGAGCGAGTGCCATTGTCTGTCACTATCTCGGCGGGATTCGAAGCGGGAGAAAATACTCTGTTGGATGAAGCGCCGGACCCTAGCCGATGTGATGGTGGCGGCGGTTCGGCCTCAATCCACTTGGTAAAGTAGTCCACCGCCACGATTAGCCATCGAAGTTGTCAGGGGCGGCTTAAGCGGTCGAGTAGATCCATTCCCCATTTAAAGAAGGGCCATGGGGCGAGAGATATATTCCATGTCGATGGAGGGGACCAAATGATTTTGGCGTGTTTCGGCAACTATCACATGCCTTCACAAATTCGCTTGCGTCACTTTGCATGGTGGGCCGGTAGTACCGGCCCTAAGTGCCTTTCTTGCTAATGCTTTTGCACCCATGTGTTGCCGTTAATTCCTCCATGGGTCTCGGCGAGGACATATCTACTTTCGTGAGTGCCCGGGCACCTTAACATCGGTGTATGCAAGCCTTTTCGGTAAAGGCGATCGTCTATCATTGTGTATACCGCGGCTTCCGTATCGGTTTTGAGCATTCGCCGTTCCAAGGGAATAATTCCCCTCTCAATGTAGTCCTCGGCGGCTTCCTCCAATCGGTGGCATCGGATATGACCATTACGCGGTCGGCTCTTCCACCTTTTGTTGTATGACGGTTACGTGGTTGGTCGTCCCTTTAGTGCTAGCCGGTTTGGAGAGTATGTCGCTCGGACATTTTCCCTCTTGGTATATGGGTAACCTTTACTTCTTCGAACTCGGCTGGATATTCTTGACTTTGCTAAGATACTTAGCCATTAGAGGCCCTTTAGCTTTGATATGTCCCATCTATGCGGGCGGCGGCGAGTTGTGAGTCGGTGAAGGCCGAGACTCTTTGTGCGCCGAGCTCCTTGACTGTTGGAGTCAGGCCGGGAGCGCCTCATATTCGGCTGATTGTTTGACGTCGGAAATCTAGTTGTAGGGAGTGTTCGATCGTCACTCCTTCGGGGCTCTCTATGATTATTCCGGCTCCGCTTCCTTTCGAGTGGGACGAACCGTCGACATATACTTTCCGAGTCGATGTTGCGGGGTCTTCATTAATTGGAGTTAGTTCTCTGAGGAAATCCGCGAGAGCTTGTGACTTAATAGCATGTCGTGCTTCGTATGTGATGTCGAATTCGGATAACTCAATAGCCCAGCGATCATTCGGCTGCCAGTCCGGCTTATGGAGTACTGTCGAATGGGTTGGTGGTTCGAACCGTTATCTTGTGAGCTTGGAAGTACGGGCGCGATCTGCGTGCCGTCATTATTATGGCGAAAGCCAATTTCTCCAACTTCGATATCTTAGCTCAGAGCTTTGCAAAGCTTTGCGACGAAGTATATTGGTTCTTGGCCATTCTTTCCTTCGCGAACCGGAGACCGAGCTCACTGCTTCTTTCCCAGTGATAAGTAGAGGAAGAGGGTTTCGCCGGTGTGGTTTCGATAAGGCGGCGGAGTGGCCAAGCATTGCTTAATCTTTGAGAATGCGGCGTCACACTCAGGGGTCCAATTTCTGTCGTGTCCTTTTTAAGTAATTTGAAGAAAGGCAAGGCGCTTTCTGCGATTTGGGCGAAATCAGTTACTGTGACCAAACGGCTGTCAAGCTCTTGGACCTCCTTCTTGTTCTGGGGGCTGCATGTCTAATACGGCCTTACACTTATCGGGGTTCGCCTCGATTCCTCGGCTGGTAAGCAAGAACCCGAGGAATTTTCTTGCCGGTACTCCGAACGCACATTTTGCAGGGTTCAGCCGAATCTGATGCGCCCTTAACTTGCTAAATGTTTGCTCAAGATCTCGGATGTGATCATTGGGATCACATGATTTGACAATCATGTCGTCGATATAGACCTCGATGTTATGGCCTATCTGGTTCTCGAAAACCTTATTCATCATCCTCGGTAGGTTGCCCGGCATTTTCAAGCGAACGGCATGACGTTGTAGCGGTAATTTCCCTTCTCCGTTATGAAGGAAGTGGCTTCTTGGTCATCGGGGTGCATGGCGATCTGGTTGTAACCGAATACGCGTCCATGAGCGACGAAGTTGATAGCCGGATGAGTTATCTACGGGCGATCAATGTTCGGCATTGGATAGGCGTCTTTAGGGCATGCTTTGTTCGAGTCGGTATAGTCGGTGCATACTCTCCATTTGCCATTTGGCTTTGAAACCATCACCACGTTGGAAAGCCACGTGGTATATTGTATCTCCACGACGAAACCGGCCTCCAATAGTTCGTCCACGTGTTGGTTCGGCGCTACACCTATCTGGGGCCCTCGCTCTTTTCTTACGGGCTACGGGGTTGACCCGGCCGTATGGCCAATTTATGACGGCGAGAATTGGGGTCTATGCCGTACGTCGGCGCGCTCCATGCAAAAACGTCTCGATTGTTGGCCAAAAACTCTTCTATCCTCAATCGCGGGTCGGGGTCAAGGCCACCTACTTTCGTACTATGGTTTGGATTGTTTCCAAGTACGAAGTCTTCTACCTCTCCTTACGGTTACGGCCGAGGTGTCCCCTTTTCTTCTCGTAGGTCTAATTCGATCATATTGATCGGTTCTTGGATCTTTTTGTGCTCTGGATCCGTTGTTCGGATCTTGCTTTTACGTTGATTGTCTCGTTGTAACACTTGCTGGACTCTTTCGATCACCCTTGACGGTAACGACTTGGTTGCTATTGCCTATCATTTTTATCTTCGATGCTTAGTAGACACCGGCATGTCCCAATTGTGGATCGTTGGTCTTCCCGGGATGATGTTGTAAGGGGAGGGAAATCAGCCACAATAAATCTTACTCGCTCGGATTTGAAACCTTCCTTCGTTCCAAGGGTGAGTCGGAGGTCTATATATCCCTTTGGAGGGGATAATTCGCCATTAAATCCTACGAGAGTGGTTTGGCATGGCTTCAATTCCTCCTGGTCGAGATTCATTCTCTTGAAGGCATCCCATATGATGATGTCTGCCGAGCTCCCTGAGTCTATAAATATCCTCTTGACTCGGCGGTTGACCGGGGTTCCGGTGATTACGAGGCCGTCTTGATGGCGGGAGTACGTCGGCCAAGTCCTCTTTTGTGAACATGGTGAGGTCGTTCAATTTTGTCGGTCATGTGTGATTCTTCTTTAAACTTTGGTCGGTCCCTTATTGAAAGAACTTCCCTTAGATATTTTCTCCGTTGGCTCGGCGTATCTCCTCCTCCTCAGAAGGCTCCGCTAATAACGTTGCAATCGAACTCCGTGTCGGGAAATCCGCTGTCTTCAGATGCCGGCTTCTTCCTCTTGCCCTCTCTTCTATTCTCAGGGTCCGGGCTGTTTGATCGGTCATTTTGCTTTCGCTTTTCTTTTGTGCGTCCTGTGTTTTTATTACGTATTGACGCAATTTTCCTTCTCGAACGAATTTCTCGATGGCTTCGCGAAGTTCATAGCATTGATCCGTGGTATGCCCTTTACAATCGTGAAAAGAACAATAACGGGGCTGGTCCGTGTTGGACCGTTTCTGAGGGATGAGGTTTTCGACCTTCCGCATCTCGGTCGACGCTACTTCCCTCCATAGTGGGACCAGGGAACATTGAGGGGGTATAATAGTCAAATTTATTCTTCAAGTCTGTCCTTGGTTTATATTGCTTATTATCGGTTCCTTTCCGCGGCGGTCTTGCTTGCGGCCGTCGGATGGATTTTATCCCTTGGCGGGGTGTTCTTGTCCGGGTCCCTTCGCGCATTCGCTTGGCGCATTTGTTCCACCTCAAGATATTTCTTCGACCGTGTCATGAAGTCCTTTAAGCTCTTAGCCGGCTCTTTGAAAAATGATTCGGCGAGTCGGCTCGAGCTGTCCGAGCCATCGGCCGGGAGGTGGGCGTGCACTTCCTCCTTTAATTTACGGACTTGCGGGGCCGCATGATTAAAGCGATCCAAATAGCTTTGGAGTAATTCGCCGGGCATTGCTGATTTTGGATAAGGTATATTGAGACTTGGTTTGTTTCTTACTAGTTGCGAATTGTAACTCGAAAACCTTTGCCAAGTCATCAAATTTAGTTATCGAACACGGAGGCGGGGTTAGTAACCACTTTAGGGCTGGTCCCTTTAGGGTTGTGGCGAAAACCCTACTTATGATTGGTTCTCAGAGGCCTCTACACATCATGATCATCGAAAGTCGTCCACATGAGTTGTTGGATCCTGCGAACCGTCGTACTTGCTTGAACTCGGTGAGGTTCGGCTTTCACAGGAACCGTGCTCGAGGATCTTGGGTGAAAAGGGGCATCTGCTTTAGCCTCGGCATATCTTCCTTGACGAGAATCGTGTGGGGGATGTCGGGTCGACCCTTCGCTCGGGAGGACTTCCCCTTTGTGATTCTTTGGTAGAGGAGGCCGCCCTTTTAGTATTGTCTATTGTCTTACGCCGACGGGAACTATGACCTTCTGGTCGGGTTCCCACGTTTTGTCATCTGATCATAGGCGGTGCTTTTAGGTTCCCTTCTCAGGTTCCGCTCGTCGATGCGATGAAATTGAAGAGTATAACGTTTGTCCATATTCTCGATGCGTTTCATCATGGCGAGCTGTCCGTTATGGAGTGTAAGGAAGTCGGATTACGGGCCAGGGTCTCTGACTTACAAGCTGGATTGGATCTCGTGGCTCACGGCGATGTCCCCGCGGCTGCCGATGAACCCGTCTCGGACTCGTTCCCATTTTCGGGTTGATCTTGATTCGGGCCACGAGGTTCCTCAAGGCGCTCTTACATTTGTGATAACCGGTCTTCATTGTCTGCTCATTGCCACCGATAGGGTTGGTCGGCTTGCTCGGTGTCTTTGTGGTTGCGGGGTGGTTGACGTTGCTCTCGGTTGTTCGAACCATCTCCGGTGCTTACGGCTTGTCTGCGGGTGTTAACCCTCATTGGTCAAGGAATCGAAATTTATCGTTCCCCACGGACGGCGCCAGCGTTGCAGTGTAGAACACGGATGTCCGGCCGCGTGTATGGGCTGGTGATTTGATATAGGATCTAGGGTCTCGATGCAGGTACCAATGTGATAGCACACGAGACGAGAGAGGATCACTGAACACAACACAGGCGCTTGGCCGATGGAGTGGGGTGTGTGCTCGGTGTGACGGTATGTAGATTAGTCTAGGTTTAGAGCGTGTGTACCTTAGGTACATTGCTTGGGTATTTATAGGACCTACAGGAGCGGCTTTGGCGTGATTCCGGGCCTATTATCGAGCTGCCTATCCTTATGCGGATGTGTTCCTAGATATCAGGGGTAGTTGAGATATTCCGGGGTTACGGATATGACGGATCGATGTGCCTACCCTTGGTTGGGCCTTCATGTGATTGGGCCTTATCTGGGTCCGTAACATTTCCAATGAAGCCATTGATTTAGGAAGAGGATCCAATGGTTTGTGATCAGCCCCAGAGTTTTCCTATAAATAAGGGCCTTGAGTTCTTCATATCCCTCACACCAAAAACAACTAAAATCTGCATATAGAGTGAAGTGGAGAGAGAAAGGAGGAGTATCTTGAAGGATTTAGAGCATTGGCGAAGTAAGTTCTTTAAGTTTGAGTTCTTAGATTCATGTATAGATTTTGCTTTGATCTTAAATATTCTAGAGTAATTTTATTTTCATTTTTTATGGTTAGAAATAGCCTTATTTATAAAAATGATGAATAAAGTGATAGTAAGTAAAATTTTTTGGAAGAGAAACATCAAAGTAATGAAGTGCAGCTAGATTTTTCGGTTAGGCAGAATTTCTGAAATCAGCTTTGTTGAGGCTATCATTTTGTGTTTTGAAATGATCTTTAAAAATCATTAAATTTTTCATGAACAAAGTAGACGATCAGGGATATTTAAATACATAAAATATGTAGTAATATGAGTTCTATACAAGGAGATAAAAATTCCTAAAGTTAGGCTACGTTTTTCTGGAAAATTCTGCAAAGCAGAGGTTGAAGAATATTAAACTGGGAATTATATATTAAATCTGGGTAAAAACCAGTATTTTCCTCAAAAATAAACATCCTAAGGATTCCGAGGATTTTCCATGAACCTCGTTTAGATTTTTGTAGAATTATTTATGATTTTTAATGTTATGGGAAAATCTTGCTAGAAGTGATAAACCAAGAGTGTTTTTTTTTTACAAAATGAGGGGGATATAAGTTGAAAATAAATTCACCTGTGGGTAAAATAGTCATTAGTGGCCAAAATATCTCTTAGATATTATTTATGAGCTTAATAAGCGATATTACTATTATAGGCTATCCGAGAACACATACCGACCTGACGAACGGGATTTTGCTATCACCAACTCAGTAATGGTGACGTGTCTTGTAACACTAACTTTCCCAATGCTTCTTGTATGCTTATATGTAATAGATAATTTCATAGGCGAGACCACTGTCTTGGATCACTATTTATACATTCAGCTTTACACGGGTTATAGTTTTGATAATACCGTTAAGTTTTCCTAGCTGAGGACACGCAGTTGCTATCGTGGTAATTGGATAGTGCGTACATGTGTGAGACTTTACATCCGCTATGTGCTTATGTATTGGTATACGGCGTAATGTTGTAAACATCTCGTCTTCCATATATTGTCATATTTAATCATGAGGTTAATCGTTTTGAGGTCCACGTGGGCATTGGACCCTCAACTCTTACTGCAACCTCAGTGGTCGGGAGGACCGAGGGTCGAAAGATAAGGGCAAGAAGCACGCTTATGTACTACTTTTGAAACACTCGGATAATTGTCTTGCTATTATAATTAGCCAGACACACTATAGTTGACATTTTAAATATGTATCAGTTACTCACTTGCTCCGATGCTCACACTTCGACGACAAAAAAAATCCGCTTTTGAAAATGGGATGTTACAGTCCTACGTCGAGTGCCTCATATTTTAACGTAATTGTGATAGTTTTTTATAGTTATTTAATATATTTTTTCCAATTTTTAATTGTTTATTGGTAATTTTGGTACCCTCAATTGTTTTTTGTGCCGGAATCTTCTCGGGTAATAGTTCGTTAGCAAATTTGCACCTTAACCCTGATTTTTTTAGTTAGGATTTTGGTAAGATTTTTCAAAAAAAAAAAAAAAAAAACAAAGGTGAAGACCCAGTGAAAGAGATAATAAATGTCATTGATAGCGTAGTGAATGATTCAAGCCGTGCCCGTGACTCTCCAATTTGTAATTTTCAAGTGTTAAAATCATAAAAAGTCGTAAATGGCGTTGATTAAATGGTGAGACTTGGTGCAAGTTTTATAAATACAGTTAGTAGTGAAAAGTAAATGATTTAAAGCATGACTCTCTTACTGTGTATGAAACAAGCTTGCTCTGCTCTCTCATACTAAACTTGGAGACTTTCTAATTCCATGTTCTCTGATTGATTTGAGGGTGATGGAGGAGGAGGATACAAGTACATCGGTGGGGAGGTGGAGTTGGAGTAAGAAACATACCATAGTCACCTCTTCAGGCATGTATTTGTGTCCATTTAGTATTTGGAGGAATGACATTGTCTGCGAAGTTCCCTGCTGCATCTGGAGTGGACGACAGACTGGTAATTGTTCTTTCAATACTAAATCCTGATACTTATGAAATAAAAGATTCACTATCCTTAGCGTCTCCCTAGAATTTCCGTTGTTTTCAATCATATTGAAAGCCTTGTATCAGTTAATATCCACATTGAAGAGCCTTCATCTTCATCCTAATCTTAAAACATTATATTACTGCTTTTGGTGGAAATGAATACATGAAAATACTTGTAGTCATTGATGTCCTTTAGAGAAGTTAAGTAGGATGATGAGTGTAACATGTTCAATAGCAAATGATGTTGGTTTCCTTCATATGTGCCTTGACTATGTGTTTGTGTGTGTGTGGTGTTTTGTTATTTTTGCGTTACTCTGGTTTACTATAGTACGACAAAATTGGAGTTGGACTACTACTAGTTACCTCAGTTTGTAAAATGTACTCTGTATCTTTTGATGAATGATGGTTGCTATTTGCTACCTTTAGTATCTAATGAAGTATAAACACATGTTCATCTTTCATGTTACATATGCACCAATTTAATCTTTTCAAAATTTGAAAGTTAACTATATATATATATATATGACTTACGAGGTGGGAAATCTGCCACATTTGGGGTTATTGGATAGTTTGGGAGCATTTGGAAATATACACAACTCTTGTCTCAGTCCTGATAGAGTTTCCAATGGGCCAAGAATATACTTACAAAAAGGAAGCAAAGTCAAAGTCAAACAGAAGAACACAAATGCTTTATGATGGTTTAGGCGTTGACTCCCAACCCTTTACTATTTTTGTGTTTAAGAAGACCTAGCATGATTTATTTCCTAGGATAGACTTTAACCTTGTACGAGGTTGATTTCGAGGTCCTGAGGCATTGACCAACTTGCTCTATCTATTTAGTTTTAGGAATGAGAAGAGAGGGCATCTTTTGAGTGGGGAGTGGATGGTGAGGATAGTTCTAGCCTCTTGAATTACTAGAGTCAGATTGTGTGTGAGTTGCATTACCACTTGTGTAACTTCCTTCTCCTACTGAGTTAGAGGTTACTTTATTATATCAAATCCAGTATTGTTTAGCGCTTATTTGGAGTAAATCTTTTTGGTTCCTATCATTTAGGTATTAGAGCGGTAATTTCTTAGGGAAAGCAAGATTGACCAGGATAGCGGAAGATATGCAAGGAATGAAGTCAACCCAGTGGCTTGAGCTAGGATTTAGAGTTTATGGGTGCACAATTAGTGTAGGGGTTCGGGGCAACGCCCATATGTTACTATACGGAAAGTTTTAAAAATCTTTAAGATTGTATCGTTGACATTTTACGAAAGGAAAAAAGTTTGACAAGATTAAAAGAACAATATGCCATAACTATAAGAAATCAAAGAATGAAGAATTATAATAACTAGAAGGTGGGCAAACAAACCAAAATCTTTAGGCTTCGTGCTTGAATTAAGTAAGTAACGAAAATCATGAGGTGGGGTATTACCTTGAGATATTCATTTACATCGACCTTCATCTACTTAGCCTTGGTTGGTGCATCAACCTCCAAAAACATTAGGGGATAAAAGTTATTTCTTGAAGCTCAAATCAATGCTCAAAAAAGCGAGAAAAAGGAAGTTGTGTCATGCCCCTATTCAATCATTGTGACCAAGAAAGTAGACAAGATCGATGATGTTTTTAAAAGACCTTTAGATAGGTGTGGATGGATGCGGTAGCCTCATTACTACAAGGAAAATGCACTTAAAATAATATTTCGCATTTGTATGCGGACTACTAGGAATAACATCATCGAGAGGAAAAATGATAAGCACACAAGAACTCGGAGAAGTCATGAAGTAGCACTAAGAGCACCCTAAGTGTGCCTTTATAGAGAAAATAGACACGATGAACAAAAAGGAAAGGGAAAACAAAAATATATACAAATAAGACTTATTATCATGCTTTCACCATAGAGCAAAGGAATAAGAGAAGGATAGTTACAAACCGGCACTCCAAGTTTAGCATGCCTCAAAAAAGGCTATCCACTAGAGAGCACATCACTTTCAATAGGTTCAACACCAAACACCTACATAAAGGAGGAAGGAAAACAATGAGAACACAAATGCATTAACATAGAAAAATAATAATCAAGAGTCAACTAACCTTTACATTAGAAGGATTACAAAATCATTCTTCGATTCTTCATTCCTTGAAAATATTGCATTATATCCTCATCATCAATCGTATCAAATATATCACGTTTAACAAAAGTTAACATGCATGAGTTAAACCAATCATCACTTATCCGATTGCGCAACTTAATCTTAACAAAAGTCATTGCAGAAAAACCCGCTCAGCACTAGTAGTTGCTCTGGGTAGAACGAGTGCCAACTTTATCAACAAATAGACTAGTGGATAAACAATATAATTTCTCTTCTCAACCATCTTCAAAGCAAGGTCAGAAATTGTTTGCAAATTGACAAAATCAGAATCAGCCCTGACATCAACAATAAAATTATCGAGGCTTGAAGATAGAAAAGGAATATCTGCAAGTTCATCAAACTCCGAAGGATAGAATCTAGCAAACTCAATCAACTTTTCAGTGTTAAAATTAGCAAATGAATCACGAGGATCAATACAACTCAAACACTCAAGCAACTTGATATTGACATTATCAAATTGATCATTCAACTCTTGAACCTGAGTATCTATCACTGTATTAAATAACTCCACCTTAAAGTAGTGGAGGAATGTGAATGATTCCAATCTCCGTCTCGATCTCCCTTTAGGACTATAAACATCATTCATATTTGGAATGTCAATATCATATTTATTGGCAAAAATGTTTGTTTCTTGAAGCAATTTATCAAAACCATTATCCCTCACCTCTTGTAAATAAGACTTGACTACCTTCACTAAACCAATTGCATTTAAAAGGTCTTGATATTTTCTTTGCAGTGCTTGTGACAACTCATAAGAAATCCCCAAGATCAATTTCATAAGATGCAACAAGAATGCAAATTCAAAATCCTCCATGGCATACAAAATACAACCTGCATCGGTTATTGCAGCATCATTTTTCGGCTCGTCTTCAATAACTTTCATCAAGGAAATTATTGGAGAAAATAATGAGATAACACTTGTAACCGTACCAAAATGGGAACCCCAACGAGTGTCTCCAGGTTGCTTTAAGGTTGTCTCTTGATTTAAACATTTTCCAGTTGGTATTTCACCACTAGCAATTATTTCAACTATTAGCTCATACTGATTCATTTGAAGAATTTCCTTCCGCTTGCATGAACCCCCCACAACGGTAGTCATCTTTTGAAGCATGTCAAAAAATTCTTGAATCTTCTTGTGATGTTTTGCAACCTTCACAAGTGCCAATTATGGCCCGATGAGCAAAACAATGAATGTAGAATGCGAGATGTGTTGTCTTTGCAAAATCAAACTCTTAAGCCCTTTGAATTCACCCCGCATATTACTAGCACCATCATAGCCTTGCCCGTGACATTTAGACAAACTTAAACCAAGTTTAGAAAATAGGCCATCAATCGCTGCTTTTAGTGATTGTGCAGTCGTATCTGAAACAAGAATTATGCCAATAAAATGTTCAACAATGGACCCTTTTTTGTTAACATACCGAAGTACAACCGCCATTTGTTCTTTAATTGCAACATCACGAGCTTCATCAACTAGCAAGGAAAAGTAATCATCATCAAGATCACTAATTAGTGCTTTAACAGTCAAATCAACACAAGCTTGGGAAAGATCTTTCTGAATCATTGGTGAAGTCAATTTGTGATTATTGGGGGCATTTTCCAAGACCACATCACTCATCTCTTTATTTGGCTTAGAATAAAACTTCAGAATTTCAAGGAATAAACCTTGCTGATTTGAACTTGTAGGTTCATCATGTTCCTGAAAAGGCTGACCATTGTGTAGTAGGAATCTAACACAATCTAAAGAAGTTTTCAGCCTAATACGATAATCAATTCTTTGTTGTTCAGAAATATTTGAAAGAGCAATATCAATATGTTGATTTTGCTTCATCAAATTTTGACAAGATTGATAACATCTGTTGTGGACACTCTTATGATCTCTAACATGAACTTTGATTCTATCCTTCTTATACCAACTTTTGAACCCCACACCGACAAATGCTTCCTACGTTGAACCACTACCTTCAACTTCCATATCAAATAGATAATAATACAAGCAAAAACATGCATCTTTTGATACACTATACTCCAACCAGGAACCAAATTCTTCATACCACTTAGGATTGAATCTACGCATTTTTCCATACACATCCGTTTGAGGGAATGGTTTAAGAATTGGTTGAGTTGGCCCCTTGAGCAAATAAGCTCTCCGAATATCCTCTCTTTCTATAGGATTTGATGTCATTGAATAAATTGAAGGTCTTTTTCCCGGATCCGCTTCAAGATTTTCTATATTAACTTTTGCTTGAGGTGGTAATTGAAATTGAGATGCTGGTGGTGGTTGGGAGGATTTTTGGACTGTTGGAATTGAAATACTATTTGAAAGTTGCTCACTTTGAGCTTCGGGTTCTGTATTTGTGGGTTTCAGACGTTTGAAATAAGATTGTATCGTTGACATTTTCTGGAAGAAAAAAGTTTGACAAGATTAGGGAACATGTTTAAATAAACTTCCTCCCATGCCTTAGCTATACACAAAATTCCCAAGCCTCATTCTTCTTTCACACAATTCATCAAACACCTTATAGGCATTCATCAAACACCTTATAGGCATTAAATCAAACACCTTATAGGCATCAAGATAAATGGATTATTGATATTTGTATTTTTTTGGGTATATATATGCATGTTATCTTAATATGGGCAGCTAGACAAAACATCAAATCATATTGGATGCAACAAAGTACATCAAGGAGCTAAGGAAAAAGTAGAAAGACTGAATCAAGACATAGCCACTGCAGAAACTTCAAAAGACCAAAATAATTTACCTATGGTATTTTCTTGAATTTACAAGTTCCACTTATTTTTTTTTTTATCGTTTTTATCTAATTTTAATAACCCTAGCTACAATAATATATAATGATTCAAATATGATTAATAATGTATTACTAATTGTATAATTAATGTGAATGGAGTTGTGGTCACAGTAGAAACCCTAGCTAGAAAAGGGATTCCTGATAAATATATTCATGAACGAAACTAATTAAGTGTTTTGTGATGAAAGAGTGTGAAAGAGTGTGCATGCATGCTTCTAGAACGAAACTAATTAAGTGTTTTGTAATGAACTTTCCTGTAGGAAGAAGAAGAATTAGGTGATAGCATGGATGCAGAAGCAGTGACACAAGCAGTGAGAAGAGCCATAAAGTATTGGAGAGAGAGTACTAGTCAGCAGTAATTAATCATATATATGAACAGTACTGTGCTATTTCCTCTGGTGCTTAATTAATTTAGTGCAGTGTTAATTGCTATTGCAATTAATTAGGATCGTTTCTGTCTTCTTATGGCTGATATATATATATATATATATATATATATATATATATATATATATATATATATATATATATATATATAAAATAGTATTGTTTTTTCTCTTAATGATGTAAGCATCTCTCCTGATGGAATCAACAACACATTAAGCAGTCAAATTAAGTAAGATCATGATAAAGAACTGTTATATATATATGTGACCAAAGTGAGAGAAATCGTTAATTACTGCTAATTGAACTGGTTAATTATATTCCTTGTTCGTTTGATATATAATGTTTTGTGTCTTCCTCTTCTGGAATTTTCTCTGAATCAACCCTCAAATGTTACAGACAATTTTAACTGGAAAACGTTTGATATCCATGCATCTTTGTGTCCCTAATTTTAGTAGCTAAGAAAACAAACAGCAAAAGTCATCAAAGACTTCAACATGATAGATAAGCTGCAAGTACATAAATCAATGTCAACTAGAGTGTAGGTGTCCACAGTCAAGGATGAAGAAACTTTTGACAAGAACAAAATGTGTAACATCCCAATTTTAAGCGGAATTTTATTTTTTATTTTCCCAATCGAGTAGAGCAATGGAGTGAAAGAGTAGCTGATCATAACAAAAATATTAACCATAGTGTAACAAAGTATTAATAATACGGTGATCCTCTTTGTTCAAAAGTAAACTACTATTCAAAGGTAAGTACGAGAAAACGATAAGATAACTCCCGGCTAGATAACCAGTAGGAAGCCTACTCCCTTGCTTGCTTGCCTATCAGATCAAGTGGTCCTCCCGACCACGAGCTATAGAGCGATATCCAATTTACCGCATTGGATCTCGCCCCAGCAGTTAACCTCATGCTCAAATACAACGGTATACGGACAATGAGATATTCATAGCATAACGAAGGAGATAACATCACATAAGCATATAGCGAGATGCATGATTGCAAGGGTGGCTGACCGGACAAAACATAAGCCGAGCCTTGTAAGTCCTACAGAAGATTGTGACACGAGACGAGAACATAAGCACATATCCATATGTAAAGTCCTACACATAAATAATAGCACACTCACAACAACCGGTGCCACGATCACGTGTCCTCGGCGTTAGGAAAGCGAAATGGTATTACCATGACCATAACTCAGAGTGTAAAGTTTGTTTGTATAACGACGACCCTAAACGAGCCCTCGGTATGAACGTATCTATGACATATATGTATATGAGCCGCACAAGATTAGTGTTACAATGCGCGTCCATACCTTCGTTGACGTACGTAGATGTTTACGGCGAACGCTGTTTACGACGGAAAACGATGGTTTGTCAGGCACGGCACGTTGGACGCGTAATGGCGAGCGAATCAAGGTTTCGATGTCCTATAAGAGTAATATCACTTTTATTAGTGATTTGACATCATGCTGGCATTTTAGGTAAAAATTACCATTTTGCCCCTTACCCCTAATCGGCGAGAATTTCGCGGCACTTCGTTACTTTTACCAATTTCTTCCACAATTTTGCGAACTTCGACCCAATCATTATTCTGAATTTCCTACTAAAAATACCTCTATCATATGATATCTAATTATACTTGGAAGATTAAAAAAACTAATCTAACATTTCTACTCTAACTATCAAAAAAACTACGAAAGCTCAAAGCTCGTGTAGAAAAACTTACAAGGAGCTTGTTTGCCAAATTTCCCCAGCTTTCTCCTTCTCTCTTTCTCTCTCTAATTTTCGGCCTCTCAGTGAGAAGTGGTGTGAAGAATGAATGAAGAGGTGAAGAGGGTATTTATAGAAAAATTCTAGGGATACAAAGGTCATTTTCAATTTGATCTAAGCCCTTGGATCAAACTTGTTTAAAAAGGCAAAATCTTGTCCATTGAAGCTCTTGGTCGACATAGAGGGCTGAGTTGGCAGCCATGTGATGTCATCAAGGTGATGTCACGGAGTTGCTTTATGCCCAATTAAAGCCCCCGATCGGTATCCGATTCGCGTAATTTCGGAAAATCTCAAAATTAAAGGTTCATAACTTCAAGATATTCCCTTTCTCATCAAAAGTATCTAGTTTAACTTAAATTTTGGTCCTATTCAGGGTTCCAACGATCCGGCCAAATTTTCTCGACGTGTTTCCAGGTTGTCGTTTCGGAATCATCAACTCAGACAAAAATTCTTGATTCCAAATATGTATATAATTATAAACTCATCTCAGATGTTGAGTTATAATTTATTTTCAAATTCCAATTTTATGATTATCTGCGCTTTTTCGAGATTTTTACTATTTCGTCTTATTAGGAAAATGCTCTCACAAACTCGGAATTAACTCGGAAAAGTCTACTTGAAGATAAAAATCAGTCAATATCATACCCTAACTTTAGAAATCTTATCCCTGGTTCTCAAGATAGGATCCGTTTCCTATAGATAATTATTTACTTTTACTATTTTACTTTAATTAATATTTAATTAGAGTTTATTCTTTTACTCTTCCTATTTCCTTTTTCATTTTTTTTTCTTTTTTCCTCCCCCATGTCGGCAGCCCATATATATATTTTATTTTTTTTTATTTTTAATTAATTATTTAATTATTATTTTAATTATTTTTACATAGTTTTTCATAACTTTTTCCTATTGGTCCAAACTTGTTTTTAAGCTCAAAATACTTAATCTCACTTATTTTGTCTCAAAATTTTCTAATTAATTAGCCAATATTTTTATGCTAATTTTTTAGACATTAATCACTAATTTTAGAGTTTTACACAAATTATTCATGAATTTCCTTTGCTTAAACTTAAGTAATTAGTCAGAAATTACTTAATCACTTTATTATCAATTGTGTATAATTTCCTTAATTAAGATAACCCTTTATCTTCAAACTTTGTATTGACATTAGAATTTCATGATTCTTGCATGATTTTAGAAATTACGGGGCATTACGGTTTTTTCAATACTTTTTGAGTATTCTTATTCAATTTCTCCAAGTTTATAATTTATTAAATTACCATAATTAGAGATAATATACTAGTAAATACGCATTCCGGGGGTATTTTGGTCATTTTACACTTTTGCAGACTCAAATTCTCTCTAATTTCCTACAAAATTCAACTTAGAAACATAGACTAAATCAACACAAGTCTTGAGATCACAAATTGGCTTATAATAACCCTTTTATTTATCCCAGTATTACAAAATGGGTTGTCGGGCCTTAAGTTTGATGTGATAATCTAACCAAACTGTCAAACAGTAATTTCAATGACACAACATATCCACCGTTCAAAATAAGCAATTACTATATTGAATAACTTCATATCATGCGATCAAAATAAGAAATTAATAAAGTCTGATTTCTAGCAAGCTACAGTTGGCGTCACTATGAACATTATTGCAAACTGCAGTAAACCTAGTTGATAAAATGGATCAGGATCTATTTTCATAATTTATAAATACTTCAATCAAACTGTCTCTGATATCACCATATTAAGCAAAGAAACTATGAATATTATTACAACAGTATTTCAACAGTGTAAGTCATTTCAATTCCAATTTCCAAATTTATCCAGTCTAGGCTTTGAAAGCTGATGAATTACTTGACTGGAAGGATGCATTAAAGATGGAACTAGTCACTACTCACAAGTTAATTGGGATGATTTGCAAATTGTGGGGTTTGGGGCGTGGGGTGGAAGAGAAGGATTTGGGAACCCGTTATAACGTGCCAAACTGCAAATCGGTTCAAATGCTCCAGGTACTATTCCAGGATGAGGAAAGCAATATCTTGCTTACAAAATTCTACAACTAAACCACAAAGAACATGAAATATTCACACCTTCAAGATGTGACAATGGGATTATAAATTCTACAACTAACCATATGCATTTTGTATCGAATTATTTAGTATATAACATACTCAAGAGAAGAATAGCTCACAGCCTCACACCACAAAGTGCTTCAACAAAATTCCCAAAGGTGAAGACTGAGAATTTCTAATCCGTCAATTACCCGAAGCATTACCGCGCTCACCGAACCTGCGATGAAATCTTCGCACGTTCAAAAGGAAACCGAGAATCAGCAACGATTTGTGAGATATTCAAATCCAATGGCGGATCGAACCCATAATCAAGCATTAATCACGCAATCAGAACCAAGAATTATTGCCGACGCACATACCTAAATCCCAGAATTTGATGCAGCCTGACATTCACAATGCTGAAGCTGCCAAAACAAAATACTCCAATGACCACTGTTGACGCCAAAACAATTTGGGAGAGGTCGAATGTAAGGTTTGAATCGAAGAAAGGAAATGGTGGGTATGTGGGAAAATGAAATTGCCCAAAAAATAGGATAACAAGGCGTGTTCGAACCCGGGACCTCGAACACATATGGCCAAAGCTTTAACCAATTAATCCAACCGCATTTATTGTAATGAAATTCCTTCACAAAATATATATTTTTAAATTTTTATGGGTTCACTTGCCCACATTGGCTCTAGTGTGCTTCCGCCCCCGAAGTCTAGGTTGTCAAAGAAAGTGGATGAACTAGCGGCAGTCATGATTACTCTTGTCTTTGGTATCTTAACGTAAAGCTATTTAGTTAATTTTAATAAATGTGATTTTACCTCCCTAAAATACTTATTTAATCATTAGGTAAATTAGTTTGAGGAAAAATGATAAATATGATATGTAAAATGGATTGAAAGATCTTATATTTAGAACTGAATTTAACGCCCAACTAGCTCTTATCGTAAGGATGAAAATGTGTATAATCATGTTACAAACATTTTTCTCAGCCAACTAGTGGTTGAGAATTATTCAAGAAAAATATGCCGTAGTCTTATAACAATAGCGCTATGGGGATGTTTGAATTTTGAACTTATTATTGTGATTCTGAGTGCGTGATATAGATGTATGTATGTATAATCAAATTCTTTTTTGAAGCCAAATATATAATTTTTGGCAAGCTTCTAATTTCTTTAGGAAAATTATACATATTTTTTTAAAAATTTAAATTATTTGAAGATAATAAAACCTTATAATTTTAAAAATAAAAATAAAATCTTATGAACTTTTTATTTTTTAACCTCTTATTATTAATTTCTCAGTTATTTCGACAATGCAATGTAAACTGACAAAATCTGAATGAACCATTTTATTCTTGTAGCTATTTTGTATCTAATGAAGCTCCGTACTTTTACATCGAAGAAATCATTTATTCCCGAAAGTGCCCATACATTGTGAGTTATTTTCAAGAGAAATGAAAGAAAAATATCATTTGAACTTTGGAATCCCGTTGACAACAACAATAATAAGATTAACAAGAACAATAAAAAAATTGACAACATGTTTTGTTGGAAAATCATCTATTTGATATTTTGAAATTCAAGTGGTATTTTATTGGGATTTTCTCTATTTTCAATCATAAATTAAAGCTTATATCAATTGGCAAAATAAACGATGAAGAACCTACCTTGATCCCAAATATTATTACATGGCAGTTTTTTGTGGTTAAGTACTTTTGGTTGAAATGAATATATAAGACGGTGAACCATTTGACTAAACTTGTTGTAGGTCCTTTATAGTTGTCTATAACAACCATAAATGTAAATGTGATCAATATCAATTGTTTGCTTTTAATTAGCATATGTGTTTTTACTAAATGTTTTTTCCCAATCTTGTTGCCTTGTGGAATTATCTGCTATGATATGAAGCTGCCCTACCACTATTAAACCCAAGTTGAAAAATCTATTCGGAGTGTTTTCTTAAACGATAATTGCTACTTTTTGAGTATTTGAATTACAAATATATATCTAAAATCTCTACCCTAAATTCAATCACGGCTCAAACGGCCTATATCATGACTTTAGGCTTATTTTATTAATTGTTCATTAGGAATATTAGAGTTCTTGGGCTTCATATCAATCGGCTCATAAAAAGATTGCGAGCAAAAAAATTTATTAACATAGAATTGGTCTACCAAGATAAAGTCTTATTAGATCTCTCTCGATCTTGAGTTTAAGTCATAGAGGATATACTTATGTTGGGTGAAGTCACAAACCTCAAACCAAATACTAGATGATAATATAAAAAAAAAAAAAAAAGATTTTGACCTACATTTTGAAAATGAAAAAAAAACAAAAACACACACACACACAACTTGGGATGATGGGGGTAGAAATGAAATAACATTTTCTTAAGTTAATCATTATTTTTGAAGTTAATCTATATTTATCTATAAAATCTATATCTATTAATTGCATTGCACAAATGGCTTTGTGCAACATTTACCATACTTTTAATGAAATTTTGAAAAAAATTGACATGGGATAATGGAGTAGAAACAAAATAATTATTTTTAAGTTGATCATTATTTTTGAAGTTTGTTTCAGAAACAAAATTTTATAATATCTTTGAAAATTTATGAGTATGTAATATATTTGTCATATCAGAATTGCTTAAATATATTATTTTAAATTTTATATATTATTTAAATATATAATTTGAAAATAAGTTATAATTATTAAAATAATAAAATCACTTATAAAAGATAGTAGTTTTTCTTAGAAGTGTTTCAAAATAAAGTTTTGAAAAATCATTTACTTCCATAATTTTTATAATTTTTTCTTTTTCTTTTTCTCTTTTGAAATAAATGTAAAGAATAATTATTAAACAAGTAATTATTTTATTGATACCTTATTATAATATAAATTAATTACTCCCTTCGATCTAGGGTTAGAAATAGGTTAGGCCCCTAATAGAAGCCTACGGTCCTAACCTACATAAAGTCTAAACTAGTCTATTTAGTAAATAGGCTAGATTCACGCTCAAACTCATACTCAAACTTATTATCATTCTATTTAGATAAACATATCATGTTTATCTAGTGTCAGGTTTTAACATCTCATTTTCAAAAGCGGAGATAATTTTTTTCATCAAAACATCATTTCAAATCATCGTAGTAGAGCATCCAAGCGATTGAGTAACTTATATATATATATATATATATATATATATATATATATATATATATATATATATATATTCAAATGCCAACAATAGTGTGTCTCTACTGGTTATAACAAATGGTACATTATACGAGTGATTCAAAAGTAATATACAACAACGGAAAGTCTTCATCCGCAAAAAGAAATCTTCTGCCGAGTCTCTAAGCGTCTTTGCTTACTCTTCTCCTCGGCCCTCGGTCCTCCCGACCACTGAAGCTATGTGAATAATCGAGGTTCATTGCAATCGGACCCAGTGTAATCTGTTAGCCGACACTCACAGCATCAACAGTATAAGAGCACATAATACAAGTATCTCCCAAACATGTGTATCCCGACAGCACATAGGCCCCCTGAAGCGTAACCCTAGCAGCACCTAGGCCTCCCTGAAGCTTATCCCGGCAGCACCTAGGCCCCTAACAAACATATCTCTACAGCGGCCACCTAGGCCCCTAGCAAACGTATCTCAATACCCAAAGAAGCATAATCATAACAACAAGACATGAACATATCACAAAGCTATCACCTACCTCATATAAGCATACCATACAAATAGCACATATACGCATACAATAAACATCAGAGTTAGTGTTACAGTACGCGAACGTACCTTCGTTGACGGAAAACGGTACTTCTGTCGGAATACGGTACGACAGTAGGTCAGAACGTAATCAGAGATATCCTATAAGGACAATATCGCATTTATTAGTAATCAGTCATTATGACGGATATTTTAGTCATAAATGACCATTTTACCCCTGACTCCCCTAATCGGCGGAATTTCGCTAGAGCTTCGCTACTTTGACTCTAATCTTCCAGAATTTCTCAAAAATCCGGCAACATAGCCCCGAAGGTCTATTCTTACTCTTTGGAAATATCTTGGTTAACTAAATTCTTGATCCCATTCCGAGTATTTCGTTACTGCTCAGGACATTTTCTGCAAACGTTCTTCTACTCTGGAAATTACCTCGGTAACATCATCTTCTGACAAAATTCCACCGATTCATAATATGTCCAGGTTGTTTCCCACCTAATTCATGGATTTTGAGTTAGGATTTAATTTCTATTGGTGGTCATTTATCCTCGTATGCTTTTTCACAAATATCTTTCTACTTTTTCAAAACTTCTCCACTAAGTCTTCTTTTTTAATTTTCCTTTTGTTTTTTCTTCATTTTCCCCTAATAATTTCGGCTAGCTCTCTTCAAAAATATGTTGACTTTTCAACCTTGCTTAATCACCTAGATTATTCCTTAATTATTTTACTTAATAATTCTTCCAAATGGATAATTAAATTCTTAGATTTTTACCTTATTCATTTTCTAAACCATTGGCCAATAATTATTTACTTAATCCCTTACTAATTATTGATAATTTTATTAATTAGTATTAATCATTATCTCACAACTATTTTATCGACATTGGTATTTTATACTCCATATAAAATATTAAAAATCATTGGATAACTTATGTCCCCCAAAATAATATTCAATTTCGCCTTATTATTTTTCAAGGAAATAATCCTAAAATTATCTAAATTAGAGACAACATACTCTCTAATTTTCAATAAATATTTTACTACCTTTTAGGATTTATCATAGTAATTTATTATTCTTAGTTCATTTAGGGCGGTTTAGCTCTTTATCCCTTCTAATTTCAACAGAAATTGCCATAGAAAATTATGATAAATCCCCTCCAATATTTGAGACCTCATATTCACCTATTTTCGTAGGTATATTTTACTAAATTATGATACGGATTTTAGGGTATTACACCGGTTTAGATTCTCTCTTTTTTAGCTTATATTCTCCCTACAAGCCTTAAGATCAAACTCATACTCAAACTTATTATCATTCCTATTTAGATAAACATATCATGCTTATCTAGTGCCGGTTTAGATTCTCTCTTTTTTTAGCTTATATTCTCCCTACAAGCCTCAAGGCTTGGCTTATTTAACTGTTTTAATTTATGCTATTATATAATTATATATAATATAATCTAAATTATTTATTAAATTATCAACTTAGCTTTCTAAATTTTACATCTCATTGTCATTGACACACACTCAGCCCCTACCTCTTTTCTCTTCATTCTATTATCATTCACACATACACTCAACCCTTGTATTCATCAATTATTTTCCTTGCCTCTCTTTCTTCGATTGCTCGATATAGCAACGCTAACTCAATTGTAGAAAACAATGTATAAAAATATTGTGTATTTTTGTATATGGTAAATATGGGCCTTAATTCTCTTTAGAGCCCATATATAAGTAGGGACCCAAGATTGAACTATATATAGTTGAACAATGTACTCATTTCAATTAATGAAAAGAATAGAGTTTTGGGTCAATTAATTTTGTTTACATGGTATCATAGCCACAGGTTATTTTTTTCAAGACCCCCACCTATTGACTGAGGTGGCTTTTCAAGATCCAGGTGACTTTGCACTCTGAGATGTTTCAAGATCCAGGTGGCTTTGCACTCTGAGGTGGAATTCAACATCCACATGGCCTTGCTTTGACCACCAGGTGGCTTCCCGAAATAAGATACACACGTTTTGGGTTTTGACCACGGTGGCTTTGCAAGGATCTTTTTCTTTTTCGTGATTCATCCTTGCTTTCTCCGGTTCCAAGACCCACGGCCGCTTATCCCCTTTCTCTTGCTGCTCCGTTTCCGACAGCCGAGATCGAGAGGCACGCCGGACCGTGAGACGAGATTCAAGACTGAAATCGCCGACTGTTGCTCAGCTTCCGTCGACTGAAATAGAGCGACTGGAACAGTTCCGTTCGTGGGTCTCCAGTAGATGCAATCGAAGGCCGCCGGAAATTCAAGAAGTACTTCATAGATTGACCGAAGACGAACGTGAATACCTGAAGGACAACCTCCGATTTTGATCTCTGTTTGGGTCGATTTGGATTTTGATCTCTGTTTGGGTCGATTTCGACCGTGAATACCTGAACAACCTCCGATTTTGATCTCTGTTTTGGGTTGATTTGGATCCTTTGCTCCGATCAATTTGGGAAATTTGTTGTTGGCAGGACTGGATTCCATCGTTTGGGAATTTTTTTTTCTCAGGACTGAACTGGATAATTCGATCAATTTGCTCAGATTTTGATCTCTGTTTCAGTCGCAGCCTCTTGGGATTCACTGATTTCACCGTGGTGACCGATTCCTGTGATCAACTTGTGAAGTTTTTTTTTTTGGAAGAACTGGATTCCTGTGACTCTTAAATTCCCTCAACCTCGCAACTGACTCAGCCATCACCCATGGCAGATCCAACAAAAGACTCACACTCGCCGGCAAACCCCATTGACTTCGCTCATCCACTGTACCTACACCCGTCCGATACTCAAGGTACCTCGATCATTCCAATTACTCTCACTGGAAATGATAACTACTCTGTTTGGAGCAAAGCTCTGAGGATTGCTCTCCTTGGGAAACATAAACTTGGATTTGTTGATGGTTCCTGCCCGAAACAGAAATTTGGTACTGACTTGGCAGGTCAATGGGAACGTTGTAATGCCGTTGTCTTATCTTGGATTCTCAATTCTTTGTCTCGGGAGCTGGCGAATGGTATGGTGTATCTTAGTGATGCACATATGGTGTGGATGGACCTCAAAGAAAGATTTGATAAAGTCACAGGGTCTCGAATTTTTGCTCTCCACCGTGAGATTAATTCACTTGAACAAGGGGCATTGTCCGTTGCTACGTATTACTCCAAATTGAAGGAATTATGGGAAGAATAGTCTTCCCTTGTGGCTGTTGGTGGATCTTGCAATTGTTGTACATGTGGAGCATCGAAGATTCAAGGGAATTTGGTGCAGCAACAGAAACTACTCCAATTCTTGATGGGTTTGACTGAAACCTATCACATGGCTAGAAGTCAGATATTGCTCATGTCTCCTCTCCTTACTGTGAATCAAGCCTTTGCAATGGTTGCAGAGGATGAGGCTCAAAGGGCTCTTGTCGGGGCAATGAAGATGTCCCCTACGGAAGGTATAGCCATGGCAACCAAGGGGAGAGGGAAAGGACGTAGTGGCAGCTCACTTCCGAATTGCTCTCATTGCAAAAAGAGGGGACACATTAAAGAAAATTGTTACCAACTTATAGGGTTTCCTCTTGACTACAAAGGACCGAAAGGGAGGCAAGTACAAGAGGTCAACCAGCAAGGAGTTGAAAGACAAAAAGATATAGAAAAGGCTATGCATTCTTCAACCATGATCTCGCCATCCCTTACACAGGAGCAATATGATAGATTGCTTGATCTTTTGAAGAAGGAACCGGAATCAAATGTGCATGCTCTAACCGGTACAGGTTTGATCAATTCTCCCCTTTATAAAAATACATATGTAACTTGGGTTATTGATTCCGGGGCAACCACGCATTTAGTTAGTGATTTATCCTTATTAGACAACTATAAAGTATATTCAGGGCCACTTAGAACCGTTAAGATTCCTAATGGAGATAAGGTGTATATAACTCATATAGGAACTGTTAGGTTTTCCAATGGTATAACTTTATATGGTGTCTTATATGCTCCCATGCTTAAGTTCAACTTAATTTCTGTATCAAAATTAACTAAGGAACAAAGATGTATGGTGGTTTTCTTTCCTAACCGTTGTTTGATACAGGGCCTTCAGGGTGGCAAACTGAAGGGGACCGGTAAGCGATTGAAGGACTATACATTCTGCAATGTAACCAAACTGATATAGTGAATATGGCTAATGCTTGTCCCAAGGAAAATAAACATGTTGATGTATCTTTGTTACATAATAGATTTGGTCATGCTCCTATTTCTGTATTGAGACATTTGTACTTGATGAATGACAAAACAGTTACGCTTAATAAAAGTTGTGATGTTTGCTTTCAATCAAAACAAACCAAGCTTCCATTCTCTCCTAGTTGCATTAAGACAAGAGGGATTTTTGAACTTCTACATATGGATGTATGGGGACCATATCGGACTCCTACACATTCCGGTTTTCAGTACTTTCTTACGATAGTCGATGATTTTTCTCGTGCGACGTGGTTATTCTTAATGAAACAAAAATCTGAGACAGCTGGGCATATTCAAAATTTCATTGCATATGTGGAAAATCAATTCTCTACTAATGTTAAAAGGGTTCGTAGTGACAATGGTTTGGAATTTGTCAACCATGCATTGAGAGATTTTTCTTAAGGAAGGGAATTCATCATGAAACATCATGTGTATATACACCGAGCAAAATGGTATAGTTGAGAGGAAACACGTAACCTTAATGCAAGTTTCACGTAGTTTATTGATTCAGTCCCAAGTTCCAATTAGATATTGGGGAGAATGTGTAAAAACTGCAGCTTATATAATTAACAGGATTCCATCTAGAATTTTAGGATTTAAGACACCATATGAGCTTGTTTATGACACTTTGGCTGATTATTCACATCTTAAAGTCTTTGGTTGTCTTGCATATGCAACAAATCTAAATAATAATGACAAATTGCAATCAAAATCTGTTGCTTGTGTTTTTCTAGGTTACCCAAGTAATCAAAAGGGTTTTGTGCTTTGCAATATCAAAACTAAAGAAATATTTGTGAGTAGACATGTTAGATTTATTGAAAACAAGTTTCCCTTCAAAGAAGAAAGGGGCTCTCAGCTAGGGGGAGCATGTGAAGATACTGTAGGTGACATATTCTGGGTTGATGCAGTACAGACGCAGCACCAAGATGAGTGTTCTAATGGTGGTACAACACAAGAGAACCAACCAGAAAATGACATTGCAGCACATGATAACCTACCTGAGCGTGAAATTGATCATAGTAATGAATTGAGCTCTGAACCTGAACCTGACACAAGTCCAGTAAGGTCGGTAAGAGAAAGAAGACCACCTATTTGGTCCCAAGACTATGTATGCAATTTGATTTCTCAAGGTAAAACAGGTAAATCTGTGTCTCAATTAAATAAAGGGTTCAAAGGTTATTGTAGATATCCTATTGAAGATTACATGTCCTATGAAACTGTTTCATCATCCCATTTATGTTTCCTATGTTCAATAGATTCCAATGTAGAGCCTACTTCTTATAATGAAGCCATTAAGGACAGTAGGTGGGTCAAAGCCATGAAATTAGAGATAGGTGCTTTAGAGGCCAATAACACGTGGGATATTGTGCATCTTCCCAAGGGAAAGAAGGCAATAGGATGTAAATGGGTTTATAAAATTAAATATAATTCAGATGGATCCGTTGACAAATATAAAGCTAGGCTGGTAGCAAAAGGATATACACAACAACAGGGCATAGACTTTCATGAAACTTTTTCTCCTGTGATCAAGATGATTACTGTTAGAATTGTTCTTAAGATGGCTGCTGTGTTTGGATGGAATTTATATCAAATGGATGTACATAATGCTTTCTTGCAGGGAGATTTAGATGAGGAAGTATATATGTATGTACCACAGGGATTTGAAAATGCAGAAAAGGGCATGGTGTGCAAGCTTAAGAAATCCTTATATGGACTTAAGCAAGCTTCTCGCCAATGGAATTATAAACTAACTACCGCTTTGTTAGCTGGTGGATTCCAACAAAGTAAACTTGACTACTCGTTATTCATTAAAAAGTATGATGATAGTTGTGTGTTAATCCTTGTCTATGTAGATGATTTGGTCATCACAGGTAGTTCGGAGAGCAGAATTAATGAAGTGAAGGAATTTCTCCACAAACAATTTAAAATCAAAGACTTGGGTGAGATGAAGTACTTCTTGGGAATAGAAGTAGCTCGATCTCAAAAGGGGATTATTCTTTCACAGCGTAAATATGTTCTGGATTTGCTCTCTGACATGGGAATGAGTGGATGCAAACCTTTATCGGTACCAATGAAACCCGGTTTAAAGCTTTTGGCTTATGAAGAAGGGCGAGATCGAAAAGAAGATTTATTAAGCAATCCTGAACGTTACAGAAGGTTGGTTGGGAGGCTAATCTATCTCACCAATACTCGTCCTGATATTTCATTTCCTGTGCAGGTAGTGAGCCAATTTATGCAAACACCTACCAAAGCACACATGGCAGCAGCTCGGAGCATTGTTAGATACCTGAAACAAAGTGTTGGTGTTGGCGTGCTACTGAGTTCAGACAAGGATCTCGATTTGTCATGTTTCAGTGATGCAGATTGGGGAGCTTGTGGGACCACAAGGCGATCTGTCACAGGTTACTTGCTCAAACTTGGAGACTCTCTTATCAAATGGAAGAGTAAGAAGCAAGAGACTGTGTCACGTTCGTCGGCCGAAGCAGAATACCGTGCTTTAGGTTCAGGAGTTGCAGAAGTGGTTTGGGCCACTGGAATGGTTAAAGACTTGTCAATTCCAGCTACAGGACCAGTTAGTGTGTATTGTGACAGTAAGGCAGCAATTCACATTGCCTCGAATCCTGTTTTTCATGAACGAACTAAACACATCGAGATAGACCTTCACTTCGTCAGAGAGAAACTTCAAAGAGGTCTAATTGGATTACAACATGTTAGTTCGCAGAATCAAGAAGCGGATATATTTACTAAAGCCTTGGGCAAGGAAACTCATAGTAGATTGCTTAGCAAATTAGGCACAGTGAATGTATTCCCTGCTCCTCATTTGAGGGGGAGTGTAGAAAACAATGTATAAAAATATTGTGTATTTTTGTATATGGTAAATATGGGCCTTAATTCTCTTTAGAGCCCATATATAAGTAGGGACCCAAGATTGAACTATATATAGTTGAACAATGTACTCATTTCAATTAATGAAAAGAATAGAGTTTTGGGTCAATTAATTTTGTTTACATTATATTTAGAACAAAGATAAACTCTTATCCCCAAATAATTCTTATATAGGGTTTATTATATAATATTAATTAAAAAAGTAATACAAAAAGCACAACTTTTAGTTAAGAAATGAGGATTTGGCTTATATCCTTTGCACCTATCCTCTGACAGTCTGTCCGCTGCACTCAAAACGCCGCCGTTTTTCTTTTCCCTCAAACACACACACTGGTTCCATTAAAAAAAAAAAATCGTGGCACTTGCCAGTGTAGTAAAAATATAATTCAAGATATCAACGATACTACGAAAATTTCTGATGATCTTGAAAAATATTTCAGTAGGCTCAGTACTAAAAGGATACCAATCAGTATCAAAAAAATTATTTATGATCTTAAAAAATTATTTTAGGATCTTGAAAAAATATACTAAACTATATTTTCAGTAGCATTCTATACCTTAAATATTTTTTCAAGATCCTAAAATAATTTTTAAGATCATAAATTGTTTTTTCAAGACTACTTGGTATCCTTTTAGTACCAGTTAGTATCCTGAAATATTTTTTCAAGATCTTCAAATAATTTTTCAATAATTTTTCAAGGTCATGAAATTTTTCCAATATAGTTTAGTATATTTTTTCAAGATCCTAAAATAATTTTTTAATATCATAAATTATTTTTTCAGACAGTGGAAATTTAAAAAATGAAGGAGAGCACACTTCATTGTGGAGTCATCATTTTCCTTGAAATGCATCTAAACTAGAGAGGGGAGAGAGAGAACGTGAGCAGTGGTACCGCATTCATCGTCTTCATCGCACAAGGTACTTGTTCATCATCTTCATCGCACATAACAAGAAGCTATTGTCCATTCTCTCTCCAATCTCTCTCTCTCTCTTCTCTCTTTGTAATCGTTGACACCATTCAAGCTCTCTTGCATCTACGTTTTAAAAAAAAAAATTTGACCTTGCTTTCTGATGACGTATCGACGGTTTTCACCGCCAGTCACCAGTTGGTCCGGTCTCGATAATCAATGTTAATATGTTAATAAAACTTGTAGGACTGGGTTGTGGAACAACACGGCTTATTTGAGTTCTTTGTGGTAAAACAGATGAAATAAAATGGGTTAAGGGATATTCCAAATTTGGAATCACATTATGTTCTTAAATTATATTGTCCCATGCTTTTAGCAAGGACCTTACTTCTGTGATTTTATTGAGCAGACATTAAAAAAAGAGCAAAAATAAAAGCTATGCGTATTGGATCAACTAGACCCTAAAGAGATGCTCCAGTATTGCAAGCCCATGAACTGAGCAAACCAGAAACTTGAAGTCCACGTCATCCCCCGTCATCCTCTGCAACATACAAACTCCAATGAAAGTGTCCAGAACAGCAAAGGTTGAAACTTGCTTGATCAGAGTTCTCAGAAATCCTCATGTAGGAATCACCACCACGAAACATGAACATATATTCATGCTTCACAAAATATAGCTGCAAGAAAACACCATGAAAGTACTAAAATAGTACTCTTTTCGGTCCTAATTATAAGACTGAGTTGATCTTTTTTGAAGAGATTAAGGGAGTTGAATAAGTTACATAATCATATTATATGATGTGTTTTTTTAGATTATATATTAGTTTATTAGTCAAACTAATTAGTTTGAAGAAAAAATGGAAATAAAAATATTCTAAAATAATTTAATTAGCTTTCCTTAATTTCTCCAAAAAAGTTAACTCAGTTTTATAATTGTAACCCGAGATAATATCTCAATTCAGATACCCAACTGAAACTAAAGAGAAACAGTGTGATATATATAAGGACCAAGGGTCCAGTCGGAGTTTAACGCTGGTTAATGGCACTGGGCTCAAGAAGCAAGGGGAGTCTGGTTTGCTGGTGAGAGAAGCATGGGTCGCTGGTTTACGTCATCTGTTTATTTTTCTTTTTCACTGATATCGTGCTGCAGCTTCGTGTTTCAGTTGAGATGAAGCATAGAAATAGGAATATATATATATATATATATATATATATATATATATATATATATATATATATATCACTGGGAGATAGAGTTCTCTGAAACACCTCTAAAACTATGTCGTTGAATTAATGAATAGTGCATAAGATTTTAGGTGAATTATCGGGCTGCTTTTAAAATTTATATGATTAAAAATAAATAAAATTACAAATACATTCTTCATTAATCCAAAACGATGAAGTTTTGGGGTTCTGGAGATAACTCTATCTCCGGTTGCATTGAGAAATCCTTTACCCATATATATATATAGCTGCTAATTGTTACGTTGGGCTGGAGAATGGAAAAAGAAAAGATAGAATATGGGCTGGTTTGTTTGTTGGGCTTATGCTATCCAATAGACAAAACAAGTGCTGCATGTACAAAGTGGTTCTTGGGCCAATGGAATTGGAAATATAAATTGTAAGAATGAGTTTTTATGTGTTGTGAAACAAATAGTTATCCCACTTGATTCCCTACAAGACTTTTATTTGCAAATAAGCCCGTTACTTATATAATTGCAATTATTGAAGAATTATTAAAATTTGATCCTTAGTTCCATTTAAGGATTTTCTTTTTCAATTAAATTTCTTTTGGCCTTAAAATATTATTTCTAAAATATTTATGCCAAAATTTATTTGTTCTTAATTTATGAAAAAATATGCCTTAAATTCCAATAATTAATTTAGGAAAATTTCACAATTCAATTTCTTCAAATTCCAAATCCCAAAATTTGGGATGTTATAGACTCCACCTTTTAATGACATTAGTTTTACTCCCCCGATGAAAACATAACTTACAATGTCTTTTCAAGCATATATTTCTTTTACGCCAAACATTATATTATTCGCATAAAATTATAATGAATACAATATTAACATTATCTCTAAATATTCTCATAAATATAAGGTACTTCTAGTATAACAAATAATATATATTAGCTTGCATTGTAGTGGATTAATAAGCATTGCACATTAAAACCTTTTAAAGATGAAATTTGTCTCGGCTTTTGACCAAATGCCAATTTTATTGTGGGAATGTCGTTGGCTTGTGTAAATGCTGCAATATATAAAATCAAATATACCAATATTGAAATACAGAATTTTTTTCTCATATAAATCGATATTGCTATTTATGGAGGCTTTAATACATGATTTCTAGATCATATAATCTAAAAATTGTGCGCTTAATTTATTAAAATATTATTGTAAACTTTAGGTTGCAAGCTAATAATAATCTCACATGTAATCATCTTACAGATGCATCTTTCAAATTTATCGAACAATTGTATGGTTTACATGCTATTTCAATGGGCCCATATAATTATGTTTTGATATATTTCTAGAAATGCGGAGAGATTCATTGCTAATCATAACCAATAATATTCTTATAGTATATTTTGTTTAAGAACAAGCAACACATAATAATTGTTGAATAATATGTTGGCTATTCGTGAAGAATCTTCTAGTTCTTCAATGGATGTCAATACATAATCTTTTTATAATTTGTTGCATTTATGTATGACTCGAATGATCAAACAAGTTATGTAAACAATAAATTTGTTTGGATAAGTAAACTTCGATTTACTGTAACATATATCTCACTAATCGTAATCTTTTCAATTTTCATTACATATTGATTTAAATCATAATCGACATCCATTTTGGAAAAATATTAGGCTTTGTATGAGAAGTATATGAGTATAACTTTTTAAAATTAGCTCACACTTGTATTATAACAATCTTCCCCTCAAATGTGAGGCATATAAACTTACTTACTTTATATTTATATTTAAAAGACAGACCAGTATATAATAGGCAATAACCTATCTTTCACTTTAAAGTTCAAGTACTTTATACTTCACCTACAATCATGGATTTCAATTCAATTTGGGCTATCACTTTCAAACACTTTAATGAATAAAGAAAAACTTTTAGATAAATTTATGGGTCATAAATTTCATAATCAATTTCTTTCGCTTCAAAAGAAATTCTATACTAATTCTTCGAAATTATAACAATTTTCTTTCATATAATTCTTCGAAACTACCATATAGTATTACATCATTATATAATCTCATTAGTCATTAATAATATACTTTAATTTGCTTATATATGCAAAGTATATAGTCTACCACATATGAAGATATTTAATTATGATCTAAATAATTTAGAATCACAGAAAAATTATCCAAAAGAAAATCTCAAACAACAGATTTATGAGAAGATTTCATGAAAAACAAATTGTCAGAAAAATTTAATTAATGATATATAGATTAGGCATACCCTTTCATACATAGTAATAAGCCTTAGCAAAGAGCCACATCATTCATGAAGTTTTCCAAAATATATTTCCTTACGCTTTCATTAAAAATTTTGTCCGGCACCTTCTTAACACCGTTAACGGCAAGAAAAAATAAGAAAGTTAAAGGGAAAAAAATCACGTGAATTCTTCACCGAAAGTCAAAAAACATCCTCTTCCTAACATGTTTTAGAACATGCAATTAGAGGTGAAATAAGTGAGACCAAGCCTCACTCTTAACAAGCCAGCCTTGCCCTTAATAGAGTCGGCCTGTACATTATGTAAGTGGCCCACCTCTGTGGCACATTATAAGAGCTAAAATTTTGGCTTAAATCATTTCGCTGTGGCTATTAGCACATGCTGTATTTTTTATAGGCGAAAACAAGCCATCTGAAGCAGCTGCAAACAGGACTTTTACAGTATACGGTAGACAACATACCAAATATGTATTTGAAAGCTTAATTGGCCATATACAGTAGACAATGAGCCCCTAATGTGCAGTGAAAAAAGTCTAATGTAAACGAGTAGGAGGAATATTAATTAATATTTTTATAAAAATAATAATAATTATTCTTAACGAGGCCAGGCACATCGAACCTACAGTCTATTTGAAGCCAAGCGACTGCTTAAGACAAAATAGACCTTAGCAGACATTAGCTTGGCACTTAGTCAGCAGTCCAGTCCTAAAGGCTTTTAATAAATGCCCTGAGGAATGCTCGACCTATTTACCCCTACAGAACAATCATAGAATGTTGTAGGGGAAAAATCACTTTGTCAACCTTACCCTAAACATAAACGAAGTACTATTAGTTTTCACTTGCTTTGGCATTAGGCGCACTATTCTATTCTTTGCAATCATCTTTTACTCCTCCTCCTAACTCATTGCTTCTTTTGACATTTTTCATAATATGTCATGTTTCTTCCTTTCATAATTTAGCTTTTATTTTCAATACATTGATACATATTTATCAATGACTTCTAACCATATTATAACAATTGTTTATGACTTTATATCCCATTATCATTAATTTTAATGTCATAAACATCGTTACTATACTTCATCTATTATTTCTTCTCTCCTCTTGTTGGGGGTGTTCCGGTGTACAGCAATCAATAAAATAGACATACTGATTTTATTTCCTCTCAAACTATTTGTGTATGAAATCCACCGTGCATTATTTGAATGAAGGTAACAATAATAATGCTTTACACATATCAATAAATCTTAAATATAGGCATAATTTGTAGTATAATTATATTATAAAATAGTCTTATATTTAAGATCGGAAATAGTACATATGTAATGTAATACCTAAAAATACGTATCATAATTTGGTCGATTATACCTATAAAAAGTAGGTGAATATGGGATATCAAATAATAAGATATAATTATCTTATTTTCTAAGGAAAAATCTCTTGGAAATTAGAGAAATTAAGGGCCAAAGTGCCAAATGACCAAAATGCCCTAAGGGACATAAATATTTAGGAAAATTGTGAAAAATCCTAAAATTCAGTGAAATAATTATTTGAATAATGAGAGTATGTTATCTCTAATTAGGGTAATTTAATAAATTACAAACTTGGAGAAATTGAATAAAGATATTCAAAAAGTATTGTAATGACTATATAATGCCCTCACAAATTCTAAAATCGCAGAACACATGGAAACCGTAATGTCGGTGTTATAATTATGAGGTAATGGGACATTCTAATTAAGAAAATTATCAACTAATGATAATAAAGTGATTAAGTAATTTCGAGCTAATTACTTAAGTCCGAGCAAAAGAAATTATGAAATAATTATGTAAAACTCAAAAATTAGTGGTTTTTGTTTTAAAATTAGTAAAAACATGTTTACTAATTAATTGGAAATTTTGGAGAAAAATAGTTGAGTTTAGGTATTTTTAAGCCTAAATACAAGAATGGACCAATTAGGTAATTTTGTGAAATTTTTGGAAAAAATTAAATAAGTAAATAATTAAATAATAAATAAAATAAAAATAAAAATAAATATATATAAAATATATATAAAGGGGCCAGAAAAATTATGGCCCAAGAAAAGAATGAAAAGGAATGAAAAATATATGATATATATTAGATGAAAGTTGCTATTATTTTATAATATAATTAATTGTAGTGAATAGTAATGGAATAATTAGGAAACGGATCCTATCTAGAGATCTAGGAATGAGATTCCCAAAGTCAAGAGTAAAATATTAATCGGTGAGATTTTATCTTTAGTTAAACTCTTCCGAAGTTAATTAAGGCCGTTTGTGCTTTTTCCTAATAAGACGAAATAAATAGGGAAATTCAGAAAAGGCCGGATAGCCAAGAGGACGAAAAAATTATGTAGTCAACATTTGGAAAAGAATTGGGAATTTTCATGAACATATTTGGATTCAGTGAATTTTTACGAAGAGATGGGTGTTTAGAAAACAAGTTTCTACACGGACGCTTGGACACGTTTGTCGAGAAAGACTTCATTTGTTTGTTGGAGCCCTATATGGAATCAAAATTTAGGTTAACTTGGACATTTCTAGTAAGTGAGAACTTGTCTTCAAAGTTGTAAAACCATAATTTTGAGATTTCTCCAGAAATCACGCGAATCGGACCGATCGAAACTTATCGGTAAGATGACTGCTTGAGGAAGTAAGTGACATCACCACCATGACATCATGGCTTTAAATGATGATGTCAGCTGCCAAGTGGCTCGGTGAGGATCATGACACCTTGCGAAGTGCGATCCTACGGTTGAGATTAAAGGAGAAAAAGGTGCGAATTTGCCCCTGGAAATCTCTATAAATAGCCAACTCCTCTTCATAAGTTTTCCACACCACTTCTCTCTAGCTTGGCCGAAATTTAGAGAGAGAAGCTCTGAGGGAAGGAGTCCTGGGGAAAATCTGCAAATAAGCTCAGGGTAAGTTTTTGATGCATGAGCTTTAAGCTTCGTAGTTCTTTCGATAGTTAGAGTAGTAATGTTGGATTAGCCTTTAATCTTCCAAGTATGATTAGATATCATATGATAGGGCTATTTTAGTCATTATTTTCAAAATCATGATTGGGTCGAAGTTCGGCAAAATTTTTGGAAAATCTGAGTCAAAGTAACGAAGTCTTGGCGAAATTCCGCCAATTAGGGGTATAGGGCAAAATGGTAATTTTTACCTAAAATGCCGCTTATGTTGTCAAATCACTAATAAAAGTGATATTACCCTTATAGGACATCGAAAACTCGATTTGTCAGTTGCTACGTTGTCCGACGAGCCGCTGACGTTTCGCCGCTTTCCGTAAAAGCGTGCCATTTCAGTAAAAATACCGAAGTACCATCAAACGAAGGTACGTTCGCGGCGTCTTTAATAATACTAACTCGATGCTTATAGTCTGCTTATATATGGTACGGATAGTTTCATAAGCCATGGGTGGAACTACGTTTCGGGCCATGCACCGTGACTAAGGATGTTACACTTAGATAATCACTTACACCTTACGGGTTATAGTAAATATAATACCGTCATAGTTTTCCTAGTGCTACTGGGACACGACAAGACATCGTGGCACACAAATAAAGTGCATAAATAACTTTGCTTGTAGGGTAGTTGTTATTAAATGATCATATATATCATCACGTAATCATAGAAATATCCTTGAACATAAAGTGTTATATAAGCACGAGGTTAACCGCTTACTCCGAGATCCGATGAACGTTGGATCTCGCCTCTTACTTTAGCATCACATCAAGGTCCTGGAGAGAGAGACCAAGGACGGAGGATAAGAGTGCGCAGCGGACATCACACATGAAGTGAAGACCGTACGGCACCCGATCAAGGACGTCTAGTATCTAAACGTATAATGTATTAATCTTTATGAACAAAAGTGCATACGCCACCGTTATTGTTATAATCGCTACTCAATGTTTTTATTCCGCCGATGCTCTACTCGATGTTTTAAAAAAAAAAATTGGGCTCAAATCGGGATGTTACACTTATGGTATCGTAGCGGTTTTCCCGGCATGGATCCGACTATGTTATTACTGGATAGTTTGGTGCCGAAGGCAAGGCTAGTCTACGTGGGTGTGCCATAAGTCGCCGCTAACCCGGTGAGGCCCCCATGGTAGACACTTACCTGGCCATTCTGTTCGGTTAACAGAGTTAGGTTCAAAGCCTTTGAGGATATTTTGAAAATGAGTACTGATATAACTCTAGCGTTATGTTCTGGAGATGGACAGAAATGAGGTCCTTTGCATAAAATATTTAGGTTGAAGAAAGCGTACCGTGCATATATCCGTAAGATAGGGTTCATTAAACCTAGAATCGGTATATCTACCGCCTAGACTTATGCCGATATCGATATCTCGATACCACCGATACCACCGAAAACCCTGATATCTCGTATACCACCGATACCACCGAAACCCGATATCTCTCGATACCACCGATACCACCGAAAACCCTGATATCTCTCGATACCACCGATACCACCGAAAACCCTGGATATCTCCGATACCACCGATACCACCGAAAACCCTGATATCTCTGATACCCCGATATCGTAGATAACCCCGACGACCGATATCGCATCCGATAACTCGATATCGCCTCCGATACCTCCGATAACCTCTATATCGCATACGATAGTCCCGATAACCCCGTTATCAATCTCGGATAGTTCCGATAGCCCCGATATCGCCTCGATAACTCGATATCGCCCGATAGCTCTAATAGCTCGATATCAATTTTTTGGTAGCTCGATAACCCCGATATCACCTGATAACCTCGTAATGTCGCCTACCGACGACAATTTTACTACTCTAGAGACCATAGATTTTGAAAACAATTCCGACACAAATTCGGTACTCGATATCGCCTCGATACTCGCCTCGATAATCCCGATACCGCATCCGATCACCCCGACATCTCCGATAACTCGAAAACTCCGACAACTCGATAAATTGATGTCTCTAATAGTCCGGATGTCTCGATAACTCCTGACTCGATAATTCGATGATGCCGATAATCGCGCCTTAAACTAGACTGTAATTCTATCCTAGCACAAAGCTTATAGGTGTAGTTAAGCCACGCCTGACGAAACTCTAAGACCGACGAATAGAAATACATGCGGTATTCGACCAATGTTAAAGACTTCTATCTAAGAACCATTACCTAATTCCGTAACTTTCTCGGAGATCGGACTAGATCCACTCCTCATCATTTTTCCCCGAAACCACTTTGGAGTGGAAAGCGCAAACGAGTTCTGTGAGGAGGTCCGATCCAAAGTTTTTATACGTTTCCTTGTCACCTCGAATAACGGGTAATCGTCCAAGATCCGATGTGTCTTTTCACCCGAATTGATAGGGAAATGTTCTTAAGCATAACAAGAGGGTTACCGCCGGTTGCATCCTTCCATGGTTGAGACGAATAGAATAAATGTAATGACCATCCCTAAACACCTTGTACCCTATTTTCCACTTAGTTTCATGTTCTCTCCTCACCTTTATAGAAGATCGTTTCGTCTTTGAGACATACACCCGCATGATCTCGCGGAGGTCTCTTATCTACCTATCATTCATTCACCATAGGTTCTCGTTGGGTACACTCAAAGAAGAGGAGCAACAACCTCCGTTTGACACATAGTTGACCGAAAATCCAAAACCTGTGAGAATAATATGTATGGACTCACGACGAAACATCATGGGCGCATGTGGGGAATTGTAGAAAAGCGTAACTCCATGGAATCCCACTGGGAAAGCCATGTCTTGAACCCCGAGTAAACAAATTCCTTCACTTTAGAATTTAACTGTTTAGAAGCGGAATTTCTTTATTCCCGAGACCGATCTGATAAAACAGATGAATAAATTCCTATAACCAGTTGTTTATTCCTTTCTCGAATCTTCTTCAAAGGTCTTCTTAGAGGACCAACTACATAACATGACATATGTTACCAAAACTATATGTGTCCTGCTTTTAAAATTAGATTACCCCGAAAATTGTCATCTCTTAAAGATGGGATGGAAGACGCGCAAGGAATCGAAGTCCTTAGAAGCCGAGGTCAAGATGGGAAGCCGATATGCTTCAAGTGTCGCAGTCTGGCACATCAAGAGTGCACCGCCTTATGAACGCCGCAGAAAGGGCCTAAAACCTAAGCTGTAAGTCGCCCGCATCGGATAGCGTAAATGTAAACTCCATCCATGCCGGAAATGCGGGAATTACCATCCTTGTTGCTCGTAATGTAAGACCAATTTGCTCTAAATGCCGAGAACCAGGCATATTGGCAAAGACCGTCCCTGAGATAGCTATGGAGAACGAACTACGTAACATAGACCGATGTTAGCATCGCCGAGCGTAAGCCTGAGAATCCTCGTAGATGGTTCCGTATACTATCGTTTAGTTAAAACTATTTCAAGAGATATTTACTTCGATATGAATCGATCCAAGTGCTAAACCGATCATTTCCTTTGATGCTTATACGGATCCTTTGGGATGCATACGTATATTTCCTTACGTTGTAATAGTAGCTACACCATCGATGTGAGCTTTTAGCTTGTGTAGCGTATTTTGAACCCGCTTTGGATGTAATATAAATCCTCCTACGACTTCATAGCGTCAACGACATTCTCAATAAGCGTTAAACGAAGAACATGACAAAAGAATATATGATTCTCACAAATGCAGATAGAACCATGCGAAACCGAATCTTTATTCAAGCGAATTTCGCGTAACGTGCCAATAAACAAGGCTCGTGGAGTAAGAAATTAAATCATTTATGTTGAACAAAGACTGTGAGACAAGTTGAGTGAGAAGTTAATTACCGCACCAAGAAATTGGTTATCCCAAATCCAAAATTTTTTTAATGGTACCTGAATTGGGATATGTCTAGGCAAAGATGACAACAGTGTGATAACTTACCACTCTCAAGTCTCTTAAAGTCGAACCAACCCACACATAGCATAGTGATAATCAGCATCATGTTTCTTAAGTAACTATAAAACACTAGCACACTAGTACATGGGTGCCACGGAATCAATATATATAAAGTACGCGGTGTAATAGACTACTAAACACTATATATATCAATTTAAAGCATGTTAAAACACTAAAGTACGCGGTATTATGGGTGCCACGGAATCAATATATATAAAGTACGCAGTAATAGACGCTACTTAAACACTATATATATCAATTTAAAGCATGATAAAACACTAAAGTACGCGGTGTTATGGGTGCCACTAAGCAATATATATAAAGTACGCGGTGTTTTGACACCATGGAAACACCGTATATATCAATTTAAAACATGATAAAACATTTTAAATCAAAACCAACGTATCGCCTTAGAAGCTCCCGGTAATATTCATATAGAAGGGAAGACTGGAGTTTTTAACGTAGTATCAACTACCGTTAGATGAACAGGGCAACTGTTCGGAAGTAAATATTCACTTCCCAAGATTGACGATCTATTCCATATTCTAAAATCCTATATCCTGTCAAAGTCGACTTACGCCCGAATACTAGCTTGTAAATCAAAACTAGCAATGTTTTGAAGATAGTCTTCGTGGACTTGAATCACGCGTTTGAAAAATTTCTTGTGACACTTTGTACGTTAACAAGTGCACCTATCATGCTCTTAGAGTGCTTAAATAGAGTTTTTCTCTCGAATACATAGGCGTGATAATGGAGGCGTTGATTGACGACGTCCTCATCCATTCGAATAAGAAGTGGAATGCCAAGAATTAAGACGATCCGTAGTAAGTAAAGGATTTGACCCTTTACTAGATTAACAAAACGTGAGTGTTGGCTGTCAGAAATAAATTTTTCTGAGCCATGTTCCATGACACAACAATGCTGTTATCTACTCTAGACAAAGTAGGAGCAATTTTGGAACGAGGATGACTAGAAAATAGTAAAACGTAATGTGTAGTTTGGGTCTAGCGGGATAGTACCACGTATTCAAGTGAATTCTCGCTAAATACGGTTAGTATAAAACTACGATAAGTAGCAACCTGATAGAGAAAACTATCGAGAAGGTACTCTTTACGAAGATTGTACCAATATCTCATATGACGATTCAAAGATCGGAAGCCTTACAGTATGAAGGAAGCGTAATCCTGACAAAGGAAATTCCCCACGAAGTTATAAATGCGCTTGATAAAGCCAAACTTCCAAGTTTTCTTACAATCAAGATGGCACAGATTGACGCCTTGAATGGGTAAAAGTGTAAATCACTTATATTGCTCGATAGAACTATCGGAGCGAGATTTTCGTATTTGGGATATGATTGATCACGTCTCTTAAATAGTTTGTACAAGTCACAAAAGATCGTGAGAATCTTTTAGTAGATGAGATGATCGTGCATCCCAGATGCGGTGTCAAAAGAACACCTCAAAGACGAATGTGTAGTTCATATTTCGTGAAATCATTCTAAGTATTTGTTGAAAACGGACCAGTTGCTATTAGATAGCCTTATCCCCGAACTCGTTTAGACTTCCATACGACGTAACAAGATCTTTATGGACAAACCGAGGCAAATTCTCGATCATCAAGGGAGCGCTAATGAGACAAAGTGAAGATCCGACGCGGATAGTCCAAAGACCAAGTAGGACGAGGTTTAAGATAGTACGAGTTTAGATGATAGAGTACAAATTTCGAGACGAAATTTTGTTTAAGGAAGAAATGTAATACCCTAAAAATACGTATCATAATTTGGTCGATTATAACTATAAAAGTAGGTGAATATGTGATATCAAATAATAAGATATAATTATCTTATTTTCGAAGGAAAAATCTCTTGGAAATTAGAGAAATTAAGGGCCAAAGTGCCAAATGACCAAAATGCCCCTAAGGGACATAAATATTTAGGAAAATTGTGAAAAATCCTAAAATTCAGTGAAATAATTATTTGAATAATAATGAGGGTATGTTATCTCTAATTAGGGTAATTTAATAAATTACAAACTTGGAGAAATTGAATAAAGATATTCAAAAGTATTATAATGACTATAATGCCCTCACAAATTCTAAAATCTTGCGAACACGGGAAACTGTAATGTCGTGTTATAATTATGAGGTAATGGGACATTCTAATTAAGAAAATTATCAACTAATGATAATTAAGTGATTAAGTAATTTCTAGCTAATTACTTAAGTCCGAGCAAAAGAAATTATGAAATAAATATGTAAAACTCAAAAATTAGTGGTAATTGGCTTAAAATTAGTAAAAAATATATTTACTAATTAATTGGAAATTTTGGAGAAAATAGTTGAGTTTAGGTATTTTTAAGCCTAAGTACAAGAATGGACCAATTAGGTAATTTTGTGAAATTTTGGAAAAATTAAATAAATAAATGATTTAAATAATAAATAAAATAAAAATAAAAATATATATATATAATATATATATAAGGGGCCAGCGAATTATGGCCCAAGAAAAGAATGAAAAGGGAATGAAAAATATATATGTATATAAGATGCAAGTTGCTATTATTTTATAATATAATTAATTGTAGTGAATAGTAATGGAATAATTAGGAAACGGATCCTATCTAGAGATCTAGGAATGGGATTCCCAAAGTCAAGGTAAAATATTAATCAGTTTGGATTCGGTGAATTTTACGAAGAGATGGGTGTTTAGAAAACAAGTTTCGACACCGACGCGTTTGGACACGTTTGTCGAGAAAGACTCAACTGGACTGTTGGAGCCCTATATGGAATCAAAATATAGGTTAACTCGGACATTTCTAGTAAGTGAGAACTTGTCTTCAAAGTTGTAAAACCATAATTTTGAGATTTCTCAGAAAGTACGCGATTCTGACACCGATCGAAACTTATCGGTAAGACAGCTTCTTGAGGAAGTAAGTGACATCACCACCATGACATCATGGCTTTAAATGATGATGTCAGCTGCCAAGTGGCTCGGTGAGGATCATGACACCTTGCGAAGTGCGATCCTACGGTTGAGATTAAAGGAGAAAAAGGTGCGAATTTGCCCTGGAAATCTCTATAAATAGCCAACTCCTCTTCATAAGTTTTCCACACCACTTCTCTCTAGCTTGGCCGAAATTTAGAGAAGCTCTGGGGAAGGAGTCTCTGGGGAAAATTGCGGCGAAGCTCCTGGGTAAGTTTTTCTACACTGAGCTTTAAGCTTCCGTAGTTCTTTCGATAGTTAGAGTAGTAATGTTAGATTAGTATTTAATCTTCCAAGTATGATTAGATATCATATGATAGGGGTATTTTGGTCCTAAGTTTCGAAAATCATGATTGGGTCGAAGTTCTGGCGAAATTTTGGAAAATCGAGTCAAAGTAACGAAGTCCGGCGAAATTCCGCCAATTAGGGTATAGGGGCAAAATGGTAATTTTACCTAAAATGCCGCTTATGTTGTCAAATCACTAATAAAAGTGATATTACCCTTATAGGACATCGAAAACTCTGATTTGCTGCCGTTACGCTGTCCGACGAGCCGCTGTTGGACGTTTCGCCGTTTTCCGTAAAACGTGCCATTTCCGTCAAAAGTACCGAAGTACCATCAAACGAAGGTACGTTCGCGGCGTACTGTAATACTAACTCTGATGCTTATAGTCTGCTTATATATGGTACGGATAGTTTCATAAGCCATGGGTGGAACTCTGTTCTGGGCCATGCACAGTGACTAAGGATGTTACACTTAGATAATCACTTACAGCCTTACGGGTTATAGTAAATATAATACCGTCATAGTTTTCCTAGCGCTACGGACACGACAGTACATCGTGGCACACAATTAAAGTGCAGACAAATAACTTTGCTTGTAGGGTAGTTGTTATTGAATGATCATGTATCATTCTTTGTAATCATAGAAATATCTCGTTGAACATAAAGTGTTATATAAGCATGAGGTTAACCGTTACACGAGATCCGATGAACGTTGGATCTCGCCTCTACTTTAGCATCACATCAAGGTCTCGAGAGAGAGACCAAGGACGGAGGATAAGAGTAAGCGAGCGGACATCACACATGAAGTTGAAGACCGCATGGAGACACGATCAAGGACGTCTAGTATCTAAACAGATAATGTATTAATCTTTATGAACGATGAATACGCCACCGTTATTGTTCCGATGCTCTACTCTGATGAAAAAAAAAAAAATTTGGCTCTGAAATTGGGATGTTACATGAAATTCGATCAAAAAAAAAAATTAGTACATATGTAAGAACAAACGAAAAAGAGAGAGAGAGAGAAAATCCATATATTAACAATACTAAATAAATATGCACAAATATGTACTATAAGTAAAACAAAGTAATGGGAATTCTCAAAATATGAAATATAACTCAAACGATCAAAGCATCATAATAAAAGAAATTCGTAAAGTCAAGAAATAATTTATAAAACAAATAACAAAATTAAAATTTTATGGCTTTGGGCTATTTAATTCTTTTTTTTTTTTTTGAGTGGAAAGGAATTCATTACTAGAAGTTAAAAAATATACACCAAAGCAACATTAGAGGTTACAAAAGAAGGCTAAATCTAGCAAAACATTCCTGTGTATGGACTACTAAAGATCTAATTTGGGCTACAAGCCCATCAACAATGAAACAATCTTCGTAAAAATTCGTCTATTTCGGCGTCCCATAACTTCCAAAGAGGTTATGCAAATGCCAATCTTCCATGAGGTGTCTAAAGACGGTGATGGATGATTAAACGTGGCCATGATTGAATATCCATTCAAATCGCATCGAGATCCAGTGGTAGTATTTTCTTCCAAATCAAGAAGCTAAAGGGCATTTCTTAAATACGTGGTTCGGTGTTCGGCCCGCCAAGGCAGAGGCCACAGCTTGCTATCCGAGGAGAGCCTCCCGATAAATCTTTGTTCATTAGAAAGCGTTTCCCTTTCAAAAGAAGCCAGTGAAAGTACGAACCCGTTGTGCCATTGGCAATTTTTTGCTTTAGGCCAATTAGCCTCAAAATGAGAAATCAAATCTATAGTTTTTGATTGTTTATTTTCAAGACAAACAAAAATTATATATGGCTTCCAACCATACAATAAGATAAAATCTCGTTAGTTCCCTATGTTTTTGATGTTTTGATCATAACAATTATAATGTAATTATCGTCCGAGATTTTATGAAATATTGGAGTTTCTATGTTTACTAATTTGCCTAGAGTTAAAGATTAGATGCCTCGAGTTAGGTTAAGGCTAAATTGAAAGTTAGTCTGTTTTGAAAGAAAATTTACCTCGAGTTAAGTAATGTTTTGCCTCGAGTCATATGGTCTTGGATAAAAGTTTTAAATCTTCGATGCCTCGAGTTAAAACATGTTTAACTTGAAGTTAAAAAGTTTAAAAATAATTGCCTTGAGTTAAAATCAATTTACCTCGAGTTAAGCGGCTTACATTTTTTAACTCTTGTTTCGTGCTTAAATCTTACCTCGAGTTACAACATTGTTTGCCTCGAGTTATCCTTGCTAAAGTTCAAGTTTTTTTAAATCAGTCGGCATGCCTCGAGTTACTTAATTAAATGCCTCCGGTTAATTTGAGTCCCGTTAAAATTACTTCTTCATCTTGCGTCCTTGACTCAGAAACTTTTCTCATAAAAGTTTTTTTATGTTACTTGCCTCGAGTCATCTTGCAAGTTTTCTTTCTCGATCTATGTTTCAAAGAAAAATCAATGAGATAAAGTTAACTCGAGTCAAAATCTATTTCACCTCGAGTCGTTAACTCCGAGCAACCCTTATTAACCGGTAGTTAAACTTCGTGTTTTCAAATCATCGTCTCAGGAAATTTAAGATCATCGTGTGTGATTTGATTACTTCATATCATCACTTGTTACTATTCCTAATTGCTTTTAATTAGTTTGATAATGAGTTTCGAGATGATTATATCAAAGGATTAACAACAAAATATCTTAAAGCAATTTATGTCATAAAGCATTTAATGCGCTTACCTTCTCAAGACACAATATCGGGAACTATACCTCGAGCAATCAAAAGACATTCCTACTATTCCTTTGATACAATAAATGTTGTCTCTCAACGGTCAAAAATTAAAAGGAATGAAAGAATGTTGAAGTTTACAATTACTCCGGAACATTAATGACGAAAGAGATTTTCAAGCTTCAACTGTCTAACGGCTATTTCGAAGAGTCATAATGGATAATCTTCAAGCTTCTACAACGGTCATTAATGGCATCAATTATAAATACTAGAAGCATTGTATTCACCAACTACCAACGCATTCAATTCGAATCTATTGCAATCTCTTGTTTCATTAGTTTCATTTAATATCTTCGGATATCATTGTATTTCAGTGTTCATCATTTAATCTACTCAGTAAGGAGCGTAAACACTTATCATTATTTCAATTAATCTCAAGGTAGAGGTACCTTGAATGTGGGCGTACGATTACAACTTGTAAGGGGGAGTGAATCCTAGTGTGAGAGAATTACTTCAAGTACAGAGTGTGTAATTGTATCTATGTTTTTGAATGTTAGTGATGTTGGATATGATTAGTTTTGATGATGTCTTATATAGATGCATTATTAAAAGCAAAAGTTTGTATGGTATATTTATCTCCTACATTGACTAACTACTATATTTAATGTAGATTAGTCCAAGTTGAATAATAGCTCAAGAAGGAGATAAGAGATTTTAGAAAGAAGAAATTGGAGAGAATGTCAAGTTCAAAAAGAAGATGAGATATTGAAGAAGGTAGAACATGCGAGAGAATGATGAGTCCGAGCTAAATGATGGAGAATGATCAAGAAAATAGATTGAAGAAAGAAGTTCTTGCACAATATAATGAGAATATCATAATGTCAAGGAAGCAAGAAGTTATCAAATGATTTTGGGGGATAATCTAGAAGGAGAGAAGAAATTGAAGAAAGAAGAACTTGCACAATGTAGTGGAATATCATTATTCAAGTTCTCGAGTTTCCATCAGACAGAGAGCAATCTTGAGTAAAGCAACAACCTCTAAACTCAAGTTTACAAATGCAAACTCGAGTTTGCACCTCTACTTCAGAAAATCACCGTGTCGAAAATCTCGTTTCTCATCAAGAACATCCAGATGAATACCCAAATGATTTATAATACTTCTTAACATTATTTATATCATTTGTGTACATGTTTGAGATGATCAAAGGCCATTAAACCGAAGATCAAGGGTAAAGTAAATGCCGATGTCATAGTGGTTCGAAAACGAAGTTCTAACAGACTAGTTCCATCTTAGTCTAACGGCTATATTTCTTTATCCAACATCATTGAATCTTCAAACGGTCATATATTGATCTCTATCTATAAAAGAAGACAGATTCAAGACAGAAGAAAAAAGACACAAGCCTACATCTTCAAAATGCTCATACTCTGATTTTCATATTATTTACTCTCTGTTTTCAATGTTTACATAGCTTATCATAGAGAGTGAAATGATTTGTATTGTACTTCAGTGTTTATCCATTCACTTCTAAGAGAGAAGATCTATTGTAATCATCCTATCATTCTATTTGAGAGTTACTCAAGATTGGGTGATCTTGAGTGAGAAACCCATTATATTGATTACAGTTTGTAAGGGGGAGTGAATCCTAGTGAGAGGATTACTTCGAGTACAGAGTGTATAATCAAGTGGGTATATTGATTACATTTTGTAATGGGGAGTGAATCCTAGTGAGAGAATTACTTCAAGTACAGAACATGTAATCAAGTTAAAAGAAGATAATGGATTGAAAATCTCAAGTGGAGCTTGGAGTCTTTCAAGTGAAAATCCAAGAGTGTCGGGGACGGACGTGAGTCAGGATTTGGGTGAACCTATATAGCCGTTCGTTGTTCTTTTCCCTATTTCTATTTTTAGTGTTCTTAAGCAAATAGCGAAAGATTTTTATAATCACCTATTTACCCCCTCTAGGTGATATTTCACCTTCAAAATATTCTCATCTAGTTTCTCCTCAAAATCTTTGATAACTATATTTTTATTCTAATTTTCTTCTCTAGGTTCCCATCAATACCATTTATTTCATTATAATTCAATATTAAAAGACAATTTATAGTCTCTCTTTTTTATACCGCTATAACACACCTTGACGCTATAATCATTCACTTAAAGCATTGATTCTTCTTCCAAGCTATTTCAATTGGTACACACAACTTTTTACAATATTCGGAACCTTGCCTAATCATCTTAACAAGTTTAAAGACTATATTTCCCATCCTTACCAGTTATTATAGAAATCAGGCATTTACAAAATAAAGTGAAACTATAATTATTATAACCAATAACTATCAAATATACTAGGGTTAAGGTGTAAAAATACACATGTACTTTTGTAGAGGGCCTTGATAACAAATGCTTTTGATGTGCAAAAGTAACTATGTGGTTAAAAATTAGGTGCAAAAATACTGTTTGACCGTTAAGTTTGACTTTTTTTTCTTTTGCTAACTGAACAATGACATGGCTTTTAAAGGTGCAAAAATACACATGTGGTTTGGCAAAAAGAGCACCCAACATCAAATTCTTTTTTCTAATTTAATAATTTTATTTCAATTAAAGGAAAATTATTATTTCCTGGACGCCCGAATTTAACACCAAATCAAGCTTCATATCTACATATCTAGTTTCCAAACGAAAATCACCAAGGAAAGAAAAAATAATCTCAAACTTTTCACCCCTCATCCAAATCTCCACTAAATCGCGAGTGGAGAAGAAATAAGAAGAAAATTTAGCAATTATGAATTAGAAAATTTAATAAGAATTTTTTTAAAAAAGAAAATAAGTTATGGAAATAAAATTTTTACCGTTTTTACCCAATGAATAAATCCCCCTTCCCAAAATGATAAATCGGAAGAAAAATTTGGCCTCAAGAAAAATACCTAGAGAAATAATAATTTTCCTTTAATTGAAGTAAAATTAAATTAAAAAAATGGTGTTGGACACTCTTTTTGACAAATCATATGTCTATTTTTGCACCATTGAAATGTCGCGTCGTCGTCTAGTCAACAAAAAATCAAACTTAACGGTCAAGCGGTATTTTGCACCTAATTTGTAACCACGTGTACACTTTTGCATCTCAAAAACATTCTTCTTGGCGCTCCTCGACCAAAACACACATATATTTTTGCACCATAACCCAATATACTAATATTTTCTATCTTTTGAGACTTTAAAAAAGTAATATGTACTAAATAACATAAACTCAGCTTTATATCATATAAAGCTTCTTTCCAACAACATTCAAACACTCTATATGAGTTATTACAACTTTCTTAAATTTCTTAGTTCAAGCTTCAACCAAACAATTACAGAATATGATATCATGTAGAGATACAAAGAAAGAGCATAAACATCTACATTATATACAATAAATTCAACCACATCAGCATATTGCTAAAAAAATGAAACGGGGATGTGAAATAGAATCAAGTGGAAAAACAGAAAGATAAATTAAGTTCTAAGTAGCTTTATTACATTAGCATAAAACTTTAAGTTTCAAAAATTAAATTCATTTAATACACATTTATTAATTTTAAATAATTTTATTCGATTTCATAAACACAAAATTTCGTTAAAAGGATTATATAATATTAAAATGTTACAGAGTATATAAAATAACTAAGTGTTGCAATAGTAAGAAAAAGATGTTGTAAATGACGTTGCGAAAGAAAAAGGAAAATCACTTAAAGGTCATAGCTAAGAAAAATAATAGGGTGAAGGTGCGATTTGACCAATAAACTATTGACTTTAGAGCGTTCAGCAATTAACTATTAAGTGGACCAAAAATACCAACAAACTTTTAAAAAGGTGTAGTCGATAACGTCATTAGAAAAAGTTAACGTCTAGTTATCTAAGGTCGATTAATACCAACGAATTTTGCTGCGAGACGTCCCGGCCAAAGTTTTACTCGGGGAGCGCCCAGTACAAAATTCTAAATTTTACTAAATTAAATAATTTTTTCTCAATTGTCATTATTCAAAACTACTTGTATAGATATTTATGCACAAAAACTACTCATTCTTCAATTTTGTCAAAATTATAATTTGCTAAAATAAAAAAAAGTTTTAATTAAAAATATAATTATATGATTTATATAAAACTCAAGGTGTTTTATGTAACATCCCAAATTTTGGGATTTGGAATTTGAATAATATATGAGGAATTTAATTGTGGACTTTCCCTAAAATAATTATGAGAATAATTATTTGAAATTTGAAACTTATTTTTCCCTTAATTAATTTGTTTTGGGAAAAATAATAAATTTAAGTAAGGAATAATTTAGGCCTAAAATTATAGAATAAGTATTTTATGGCTAGAAAAATTATTTGGGAAAGAAGAATCCTTACATAAAATTAAAGATTTATTTCTAGCACCTATATAATATTATTCAATATTGCAATTAAATAAGCAATCTGGATTAAATACTTTAGCCCATTATCATTCATTCATTGGCCCATATATTTAGTTGTGCAGAACCATTTGAAATGAAGCAAGCCACGTCCATACACGTCCATACTCCTGCAATAACCATTAAAACACACAAAAGAAAATCCAAGCCCAATAGCCAACACGTGATATAACAACTAAATCTATATATACCTATTCCTTTAATATCCATTCAACAAAACACTGTATCATTTGGCCCAAACCAATTGTTTTCAACACTTAAATTCATAAATCCCGTTAACCTCAGTAAAACGCAACATACAGAGATATACCAGCTGCAACACGTTAAGCAGAATCACAACACAGTGTCAGCGTATCACTTTCGGCATCCAACTGTTCACACAAGCTCAGATTGTCCCATGCTTCTTGAGCCCCTCACGTATCTTTTCCCAACAGTCCATTCTTTTCTCTTCACCGCGGACTGGTACCTCGATCGGTTCATTATATAACCATACTCCTTGTTTATTTAATCATTCACGTTGCAAAAGAAAACCAGAACTGAGTCTGAAAATAAAGGAGAGAAAGCCGAGAGAAAGAGAGAGTTCAACGGTTTGGTGTCCTCTGTGTTTTGCGTCGCTGAAACAGAGGTGTTTGATTTTCATCGGAGATCACGTCTTGCGAGTCAGAACTGTAGGTAAGCTTCAGTTCTCTCTTCTTCTTAGTTTCTATGATTTTCCAACACCTACAACTAGGTATTAAGCTTTAGGAAAATGAAGCCATGCATGAAAGTTTCTATGATTTTCCAACACCTACAACTAGGTATTAAGCTTTAGGAAAATGAAGCCATGAACTCTCTGCAAAAGAAATTGAAACAGGGGCTGATACGTTGCTGTACATAGAATACATAGGTGTGGTTTGCTGATTTATAACATAAAAACAAAACTAGACTGTGTGTAAGTATATACATATTTATATATATATGAAGCTACACGTGAAACTTAGAAAACAAAACAAAATGAAGTTGAACCATATTATACACACCTTTGTAACATCCCAACTTTTCAAAACGGTATAATTTTTTTTTTCATTTGATACATCGAGTGACAGGCAGGCGATTGAGTAGCGTATGTATGATAAAGTGCGTAAGTCTGTTGGTAACGGTATAGTAACCGCGTGGTTCAGAATACATAACAAAAGAAAGGAAGGGCTTGCCGTTTGTCAGAACATCGAAAAGGAAGTCTTTCCAGTAGAGGCCTTCTTCATTTATTAGCCTCTCTCTTCCACAGCAGATTGTGGTATTTTATTTCTTAAATATTATATCTGTTTTATTCTATTTTGCTTAAAATATTATACGATGGAATCTAGTCCTCTTATCTAAATTAATTTAGAGGATATTACCCTAGATTATCTTGCTAGAAGAGGCAAGTTTGTGGTGTTCACTATATATGTTGTTGTCTTTAAATAAAAAGCATCACACTGAATTGAAAACCAGTTCAAGCGAATTTCATGACAAATTTTAAACTAAACTTCATGTTGAAGAGCCGAGAAATAAAAATATTCTTGTTTTATGATCATCTAAGACTTTTTGTGTTATGGAAATATAATAAGATTCTGAATGTTAGTTAATTCTGTTAGACTGTTAGTTTGTTAGTGGCTTATTAGTCCTTGTGGTAGGTAGATATCTTAGCTTATAAATAATCCCCATTGATGCTATTGTACTCAGACTATGGATAGACGATTGAGTATGCAATGTGATGACTTCACATTTTTAATAGATTTGAGACATATTTTGATATATTTAGGAAGTCATCAATACTAGAAAATTGAAGAGATTTTATTGAGATTTTTAAGAGATATCAATACGGATGCATTATTTGGGGATTTCAATTTAAAATAAAACTTTGAGTTTAGGAAATAAATATATTATTATTATTATTATTATTATTATTATTTATCTTTGCTTTTGTAATCGGAATTAGAATCGAGGTGCAACGTTTTGGGCTTGGCAATTGGAGAAGAATTGATTAATTGAATTGACAAATGGGCTTACGGATGGATTGAATAGAAGATAAAAAAGCTACAAAAAAAAAAAAAAGCCCGGATGTTTGACGGAATTGAAGAGTTGAAAAGCAAAAGGGGTCCACCAATTGAATCAATTAAATGACCTAAAAGGAAAAAAAAGAAGAGAAAGGAGAGCGAGAAAGCGGCGGACGGAGCACGATCAGGATGAAAAAAGGAAAGCGGAGCGGCGGCGGCAAAGGGACCTTCGACATTCGTTGCTTCTTCCCTCTCTCCATGGCGGGCGCTATTTCCTCCACCATGGTCGCCAGGCGAGCATCCCCATCTCGGACACACGAGGGCGCAAATCGGGAGCTCCCGGAGCGAGATTTGGAAGACGGAACAAAAGAAAAGAAGCAGAGAGAGTCCTTGATCGACGATTTGATTCATTGATCTTTTGTTTTGTTTGTTGTTTGAATCTAGTTTTGATTTTTACGTAGTGTTTGGATTCGATTAAAGCCATGTTTAGCTAGCTTTCTTGCAACCTTGAGGAACTATGAACTTATAAGTAGATTAGACTTTGTTTTCATTGTTTAGTTATAATTAATATTAATTAAGGTTCCTTAATCTGGTTTAGCTTTATCTATTTAGTGAGTAGGCCATCATCTTGTGAAGGAAATTTTAATTAAGCTCACGAGATTAAGTAATGTGGGATTAGATTACGATTTAATTTGCGATTAGGATAGACATATACCTAATGGCCCGCATAATTGTTGAAGAGTGTGTTTGATTTTATTGCCTCTTGAGTAAACTATGTTAGACATAACAAGTTTTACTCGAGAGGTTTGGGTAAGTGTGGACCGACGGAGCACTTATATAGCTATTTATACTCGAGATTAACAAAATTGATATTAAGGCTAATTAAATTAGTGAAATCAAGGTTTATGAAGCTAATAAGGGATTAGTGACTCACAGGTTGCTCATTTGATTATTGTAGTCGCTTGCTTATTTTAATTTCCTTTCTTTTAATTAGATTCAATTTGGTTTGCTCAATTTAAGCGAAATTGTGAAATTAATGCCTAAGCGAAGTTTGTGATACTAAGTCCTCGTAGGAGCGATACTTTTCTTATCACTTTATTACTTGATACGGCTACCGTATACTTGCGCGGAGTTTATAGGCTTTAAAGTTTTGCCCTATCAAGTTTTTGGCGCCGTTGCTTGGGGACTTGTGTGCCTTGCTTGTCTTGGTTAGAATTGATTGTGTAACATCCCATTTTCTAAGCGGAATTTTTTTTTAAAAAAATCGAGTCGAGCCTTGGAGCGTAAGAGTAGCGGATTCCCATTAAAACGATAACAGAGTGTAATACGGTGTTGATACAGCATCCTATTGTTCTCATAGGTAATTACGTAAAGCGATAAAGTGACAACTCAGTCTCGAGCTCCTCTCGTGCTCACATGCCCTCAAACTATGAGCTTACTCGTCAGGCTTGCCTCGATCTCCGTGGTGGTCCTCCTAACCACTGAAATATAGGCGAGATTCAATTTATCGAATTGAATCTCGGGTAACGGTTAACCTTATGCTCAAATAAAAACAGTATACGGATGACGAGATATTCAAAACATAACGGCGGCATATCTCTTATGCATATAGCGGATGCATGATTGCATGATTGTGACACGACGCGAACATAAGCGTTAAGCGGTATGTATAAGTCCTACACATAATAGCCTGCACAAAAACCGGTGCCACGATGTCTTGTCGTGTCCTCGGCGCTAGGAAAACTCTAACGGTATTAATATCTCTATAACCCGTGTGAAATTTGTATGAATAATCGGTAACCACGAGCGGAGTCTCTAACAGTGAATGTATCTCGGTGACCCCTACAGAATCTCTATCCGTGAATGTACCTATCACATATATGTATATGAGCAGCACTAGATTAGTGTTACGATGCGCGAACGTACCTTCGTTGACGGAGTTACGGTATTTCTAGCACGTTTACGGAAAAGCGTACTTTTACGGCAAATCGTGAAACGGCACGTCGGACGGCGTAACGGCGGCGGATCGAGTTTACGATATCCTATAAGGGTAATATCACTTTCATTAGTGATTTGACACAATAAACGGCATTTTAGGTAAAAATTACCATTTTGCCCATCACCACAATTGGCGGAATTTCGCGGCGCTCGTTACTCGACTAATTTTCTTCCCAAAATTTCGCGAACTTCGACGCCATTTTGATTTTCGAAAATAAAGACTAAAATAGCCCTCCCATATGATATCCAATCATACTTGAAAATTAAAGGCTACTCTAACAACTCTGCTACTATTGAAAGAACTACGGAAGCTAAAAGCTCGGTGCATAGAAAAACTTACCCAGGCTTCGCTCTGATTTCCCGGACTCCTTCCCGAGGCTTCTCTCTAAATTTCGGCCAAGCTAGTGAGAAGTGGTGTGGAAAACTTATGAAGAGGAGTTGGCTATTTATAGAGATTTCCGGGGGCATTCGCACCTTTTTCTCCTTTAATCTCAACCGTTTGGATCGCACTTCGCAAGGTGTCATGATCCTCACCGAGCCACTTGGCAGCTGACATCATCATTTAAAGCCATGATGTCATGGTGGTGATGTCACTTACTTCCTCAAGAAGGCTTCTTCTTAGATAAGTTTCCGATCGGTGTCAGAATCGCGTACTTTCGGAGAAATCTCAAAATTCTGATTTTACAACTTTGAAGACAAGTTCTCACTTACTAGAAATGTCTATTCTAATCTAAATCTTGATTCCATCTAGGGCATTAGTGTTCAGCGAAGTTTCTCGAAAACGTGTCCAAACGCGTCCGGTCGAAACTTGTTTTCGGAAACACCTATCTCTTGAGAAAAATTCACCGAATCCAAATATGTTCATGAAAATTCCCAATTCTTTTCCAAATGTCACAACATAACCTTTTCGTCCTCTTGGCTATCGGCCTTTTCTCAAGATTTCCTATTTCGTCTTATTAGGAAAAAGCACAAACGGCTTGGAATTAACCCATGCAAGAGTTTAACGGAAGATAAAATCCCACCGATTAATATTTTACCTTGACTTTGGGAATCCCATTCCTAGATCTCTAGATAGGATCCGTTTCCTAATTCCCATTTTACTATTCACCATTTTTCACTTTAATTAATTATATTATATTTTATTTGCAAGTTGCAAACTTATATACATATATATATATATTTTGTTTTTCACTTTTTCCTTTTCATTATTTTTTTTTTCTCTGCCCTTGATTTTCGTTTTTATTTATTATTATTTTTTATTAATTATTTAATTAATTAAATAATTATTTTTACATAATTTTTTACAAAATTTTTCTATTGGTCCATTCTTGCATTTAGGCTTAAAAATACCTAAACTCAACCTTTTTCCTTCAAATTTTCCAATTAATTAACCAATATATTTATGCTAATTTTTAGCCATTTATCACTAATTTTGGAGCTTTACATAATTATCTCCGAATTTTCTATACTTGTGCTTAAGTAATTTGCTAATAAATACTTAATCACTCAGTTATCACTTCTTAGTAATTTTCTTAATTAGAATACCACATTACCCCTTAACCTTTGCTTTAACATGAGATTTTTCATGCATTACGCATTATTGCATTTTCCATAATCGCAAGGGTATTATGGTCATTTCCTTACTTTTTGAGTATTCTTCTACAATTTCTCCAAGTTTGTAACTTAATAAATTACCTAAATTAGGGACAATATCCTTCCCTATTTTAAATAGATTTTTACTTGCTTCTTATATAGCTTTCACGAGGTATTTATAACCCATAATGTGTTAGGGACCTATTTGCAAATTCCCAACCTTCTAGGGACCTAATTGCAAATTTTCTAATTTCAAGAGAAATTACCTAACAACAAGGTAAACTCAATACAAGGTGTTTGAGACCTCATATTCACCTATTTTTAAGAGAAGTTACCCTAAGTCAGATTTTAGGGTATTACATTTCTCCCAGTTAAACAAAATTTCGTCCTCGAAATTTGCACTCTACCACCTATCTCTAGCATTAACTAAACTCCGTCCTACTCGGACTTTGGACTATACGCGTCGGATCTTCGCTTTATTGTCAGTTGCTCCTCCTGGTGGTCGAGAATTCGCCTTGGTTTGACCATAAAGATCTTGTCATTTCGTACTTTGATATATAATGTTTCCCCGTGGTTCCCACACACCGCGGTTAACACTACAAATACCAAAATGGATACCAAAAATGTCCCCATGGTTCCCACACACCATGGTAACATAAGATACCTCTACTTAATGACATGATCACGGTCGAATATAACTTAAGAAATATGGAAGAACGTTATGGAAGTCTAACTATGTTCGGAATAAGGCTATCTAATAGCGACCGGTTTGTTTTCAACGAATACTTGAATGATCTCTTTAAATGATCTCGCGAAATGCGAACCATACATTCGCCCTTGAGGTGTTATGTTGACATCGGCTTTGAAGGATATACGATCATCACAATCACCGAAGACTCTAACAATCCTTTGTGTCTTGCCTAAACTATGAAATGTGATTGATTATATCGATCTAGAAAGTTTCTTCTCAGAGCTATTCCCTTGAGCAACTTAAGTGTAGAGTAGCATGTATAATCGGTGACTTTAAACAGTCTCTATCCGTTATGTGTAATTGGTGACCCTCGCGGAATCACTATCCGAGTCGGTGACCACAACAAGAGTCTCCTTCCAGTCGGGGTGACCTTAAGCTGAGCCTCTATCCGCTTTGTGCAATTGGTGACCCTCGCAGGAATCACTATCCGGAGTCGGTGACCTAACAGGAGTCTCCTTGAGTCGGTGACCTTAAGGCGAGCCTCTATCCGCTTTGTGCAATTGGTGACCCTCACGTAATCCCTATCCGAGTCGGTGACCCTAGACGAGTCTGTCCGAGGAGTCGGTGACCTAAGGCGAGTCTCTATCAGCACTACTTAGTCTACTACATTGCTCACTAGTTTTGGTTCGAACCTCGGTTGCTATTTCAGCTTTGATATGAAATTTGGTATGGTGATCCGGATATTGAACTTATGCGAGGCATCGGTCAACGAGAGAATTAATTTGTGAGCGAGTTGTCTTTGAATAAAGATTTGGTTTCCGCATTAGTTCTACCTCGATTATGAGAATAATATATTCTCTCTAAGTACCGGTAATGCTCTTCCTTTACCGTTATAGCTTGCTTTGTGCGGCTTGTTCATAGTCGGCGCTTAGGATGTCCACGGCTCCCGTTTTGATCTAGGACATGTTTCGGGAAGACGGAGTCTATAAGCGGTATGAGATTCGCAATCGAAATTTCTTGGTTCTGGACCGAGAATTTTGAGTTATCTTCATCGACGCTGACCTTGACGGAGGGTTGAGCTCTATTCGGGAGTGCAAGATTTATGAGTTCAGGCTCATAAATCGGTTCAGGTGGATACTCGGTCCAAAATGGTACATAGGTTCCGTTCTGAGTACTTGTAGGGAGTATAAGTTTAAGAGCTTAGGATTATACTCGGCGGGGTAGTATCCAAATTCGGGGTGATACTCCATACAGAATTTAGTATTCGGTGCGAGAACGTGCCGGATTTGGGATTGTAGATCGGTCCATCTCCGTCCATCTTCGTTGATTTGGTTTACTCGAAGCGGGCATGGAAACACGTATCGGAAGTTCCTATACATGAGTCAAATACTGCATGTTCTTATCTTAGTTTGTCTTGGAATTTCATCTAGCGTGACCCAGCCTCGCGTATGAGCCTTGGCTAGGATAGAATGACCGTCCGGTACAAAGCGGCGGTTTATCGAGTTATCAAAGGCGATAACGAGTTTATCGAGACCCGACATCAATTACCCACCTCGCGTCGGAGCTGACTTCAAGATCTATGATCTCCAGGGTAGTCGGTTTGTCATCGGTAGGTGCCATTTTCGGGTTTATCGGTAGTATCCGGGTTTCGTATTCGTCCTATCGTCTCCGGAACTACGGATCTACGAGCGTTACATTGCTTATCTAAGTTTATCACTACAACATTACACTAAGGTCATATCGGTACTCGATTTTCAAAATGTGCTCCAAGTTTAAAAGGCTTTTTGAACATAACTCCGTTAGCCGAACAGAATGGCCGGGTAAGTGTCTACCATGGGGGCCTCACCGGGTTAGCGGCGACTGATTGGCACACCCACGTAGACTAGCCTTGCCTTCGGCACCAAACCGTTCGTGGTAACATAGTTAAATACTTGCCAGAATTTCTTGCTCTGATACCATAAGTGTAACATCCCAATCCCATTAAAACGATAACAGTGTAATACGGTGTTGATACTGCATCCTATTGTTCTCATAGGTAATTACGTAAACGATAAAGTGACAACTCGGAGTCTCGAGCTCACTCGTGCTACATGCCCTCCAACTATGAGCTTACTCGTGCGGCTTGCCTCGATCTCCGATCCGTGGTCCTCCCAACCACGAAGCTATAGCCGAGATTCAATTTATCGAATTGAATCTCGGGTAACGGTTAACCTTATGCTCAAATAAAACAACGATATACGGATGACGAGATATTCAAAACATAACAACAAAGCATATCTCTTATGCATATAGCGAGATGCATGATTGCATGATTGTGACACGAGACGAGAACATAAGCGTTAAGCGGTATGTATAAGTCCTACACAATAATAGCCCGCACAAAACCGGTGCCACGATGTATCTGTCGTGTCCTCGCCGCTAGGAAAACTCTAACGGTATTAATATCTCTATAACCCGGTGTGAAGCTGTATGAATAATCGGTAACCTGAACAGTCTCTACAGTGAATGTATCTCGGTGACCTAACAAATCTCTATCAGTGAATGTACCTATCACATATATGTATATGAGCAGCACTAGATTAGTGTTACAGTACGCGAACGTACCTTCGTTGACGGATTACGGTATTTCTAGCACGTTTTACGGAAAACTGTACTTTTACGGCAAATCGTGAAACAGCGGCACGTCGGACAGCGTAACGGCAGCAGATCAGAGTTTCTGATATCCTATAAGAGTAATATCACTTTCATTAGTGATTTGACATTATAAGCGGCATTTTAGGTAAAAATTACCATTTTGCCCTTATACCCTAATTGGCGGAATTTCGCGGCACTTCGTTACTCGACTAATTTTCTTCCCAAAATTTCGCTCGAACTTCGACGCCATTTTGATTTTCGAAAATAAAGACTAAAATAGCCCTCCCATATGATATCCAATCATACTTGAAAATTAAAGGCTACTCTAACAACCTCTAACTATCGAAAGAACTACGGAAGCTAAAAAGCTGAAGTGCGAAAACTTACCCAGAGCTTCGCACAGATTTCCCCGAGACTCCTTCCCAAGCTTCTCTCTAAATTTCGGCCAAGCTAGTGAGAAGTGGTGTGGAAAACTATGAAGAGGAGTTGGCTATTTATAGAGATTTCAGGGGGCAAATTCGCACCTTTCTCCTTTAATCTCAACCGTTGGATCGCACTTCGCAAGGTGTCATGATCCTCACTGAGCCCTTGGCAGCTGACATCATCATTTAAAGCCATGATGTCATGGTGGTGATGTCACTTACTTCCTCAGAAGGCCTCTTCTGAGATAAGTTTCAGATCGGGTGTCAGAATCGCGTGATTTCGGAGAAATCTCAAAATTCTGATTTTACAACTTTGAAGACAAGTTCTCACTTACTAGAAATGTCTATTCTAATCTAAATCTTGATTCCATCTAGGGCATTCCGTGTTCAGGTGTCGAAACTTGTTTTCGAAACACCTATCTCTTGAGAAAATTCTTGAATCCAAATATGTTCATGAAAATTCCCAATTCTTTTCCAAATGTCACAACATAACCTTTTCGTCCTCTTGGCTATCTGGCTTTTCTCGGAATTTCCCTATTTCGTCTTATTAGGAAAAAGCACAAACGCTTTTAATGCTTCCGCAAGAGTTTAACGGAAGATAAAATCCCAACGATTAATATTTTACCTTGACTTTGGGAATCCCATTCCTAGATCTCTAGATAGGATCCGTTTCCTAATTCCCATTTTACTATTCACCTTTTTTCACTTTAATTAATTATATTATATTTTATTTGCAAGTTGCAAACTTATATACATATATATATATTTTGTTTTTCACTTTTTCCTTTTCATTATTTATTTTTTTTTCTTCTGCCTTTGATTTTCGTTTTTTTATTTATTATATTTTTTATTAATTATTTAATTAATTAAATAATTATTTTCACATAATTTTTACAAAATTTTCCTATTGGTCCATTCTTGCATTTAGGCTTAAAAATACCTATCCTCAACCTTTTTCCTTCAAATTTTCCAATTAATTAACCAATATATTTATGCTAATTTTTAGCCATTTATCACTAATTTTGGAGCTTTACATAATTATCTCGATTTTTTTCTATACTTGTGCTTAAGTAATTTGCTAATAAATACTTAATCACTCAGTTATCACTGCTTAGTAATTTTCTTAATTAGAATACCTCATTACCTTAACCTTTGCTTTAACATGAGATTTTTCATGCATTCTGCATTATTGCATTTTTCCATAATCGCAAGGGTATTATGGTCTTTTCCTTACTTTTTGAGTATTCTTCTACAATTTCTCCAAGTTTGTAACTTAATAAATTACCTAAATTAGGGACAATATCCTTCCCTATTTCAAATAGATTTTTACTTGCTTCTTTTATAGCTTTCACGGGGGTATTTATAACCCATAATGTGCTTTAGGGACCTATTTGCAAATTCCCAAACTTCTAGGGACCTAATTGCAAATTTTCTAATTTCAAGAGAAATTACCCTAACAACAAGGTAAACTTAATACAAGGTGTTTGAGACCTCATATTCACCTATTTTCAAGAGAAGTTACCCTAAGTCGATTTTGTGGTATTAATGTGATTGAGCATTAGTAGTTTGAGTTTGAGTTTGTAAATATTTTCTTGAAAAAAAAAACATCAAAAAAAT
>JAMWYP010000684.1:0-76465 GCA_025563575.1 Acacia pycnantha | reverse complement strand
ATTGACAATTTCCCGTCACTCACAGACTTATTGGTTCTGGATCCCACATACTGGACAAAAAAAAAGTTGGTAGTGGATCAATCTCATTTATCAAATTGAAAGACCAAATTGTCATTTTCAATAATTAAGTAAGGCCTCTTGAGACTCAAAAAGGGGTACAAGTCAGATCACAAAATAAATGGACCTCTAAGACTTAAGCCTACAAGCCTAATGATTTTGAATACTCAAGCAGGTTATAGGACCTTCAATCTTGATCTTGTGCACATGTTGCATTGCTCGTCGACCTGTACATGATCATTTGTCGATCTTGTCAATGAGTACTCCTAAAGTTGTCGTTTATGTCTCTTGCTGCATTCATCTTGTCGCAAGATAACTCCCAACATCGTCGAGGCTCAATAAGTTGTATAAGCAAGTTGGACATGATTCACATCCATGATCCAACTTGAGGGGGTGTGGGAATATTATATTATATTATTCTCCCTAGGTTGTTGTAACCTCTCCTCTATTCTTTCCTAGATTTTCTCCATTAGTTACTCCTTTATTTTCTCCTTAATTTGTTTAGTTTTATCTCTCTACTTATTATATAAGTAGGTATTGTATCAGAACATTAAAATCAATCAATGAGAATACAATTCTTCTCTCATAAATTCCACAAAGGTAAATAAGGAAATACAATAAAGGCTAATAAAGACTCATAACTAGTAATTAATACCTTCTAATCAGATCCTCTAATCAGGGAACTAATCAAGGGATCCTAATAATTAGGAGATATATTTCCTAATATTCTAACATATATATGTGTGTGTGTTTGTATGTGTGTATTAAAAGAAAGAAGAAAAGCTGTTACTATCAAAATAAAATAATATTGACTGTAAATATGGTAATGTCATTATTACAAAACGGTTATCTGTACAAGAAGAAATGTACCATTAAGACATTACAACAAAGTACACACAAATCAGCAGTCATTTTTCCTTTTAATCTCTTTGAACAATTCAGACATTAATTAAGCATTACAAGCTTTGAACTCTGGCCAAGATTACTATCAAGAGGATTACTACAGAGAGAAGCATAGATGACCTAACTTTTCCCTCCACCTCTTGCTCTTTCAATGCAGATTTTTCTATCTTATGAGATTCAAATAAAAGATTCACAAGTGACTGAAAATTTTCTATCATTTCCATAACTTTTCCCTTTATGATCTCCAAAATCCAACTTAAAATGTCAATGCTGACTTCTGGTTTGTCCGGAATCTGCGGCCTTCTAACCTCACCTAGATGAAATAAATAATGCATATTTGAAAATAAGTCAAGGTAGTGAAAGTCCAATGCAAGCTATATATGATTCAAATCTTAGAAAGACCATTATGCAGTCATCAAAAGATAGAAATGCATGTAGGATGTAGGTTTCAGCGACAAGTGTCCACGCAAGATGCTAACATTTTTATTTATACCTTGATTATTGATCCTATGCATTGCCCAGAGTCTGATGAATTACTAGAGCATTATTCATGGCTTATGATCCATGTTGCCGACCCCTTAGGGTAAGGCTTATGAATAATACATGTTGCTATAAATTTTATATTTTCTATTGATAATTGATTTGGTTGACTTATCATTCTTAAACCACTAGGTGCCCTCCAAGCAACGGTAAGGTTGCAACCATGTGACTTGGAGGTTAAGGGTTCAAATTCTAAAATGTTTCTCCAATTGTTGGGGTGTGGCTATGTGGGAATATTATATAATATTATTATATTATATTATTCTCCCTAGGTTGTTGTAACCCCTCCTCTATTCTTTCCTAGATTTTCTCCATTAGTTACTCCTTTATTTCTTCTTAATTTGTTTAGGTTTATCTCTCTACTTATTATATAAGTAGGTATTGTATCAGAACATTAATTAATCAATGAGAATACAATTTTTCTCTCATAAATTCCACATGGTATCAGAGCTAGGTTGATCTTGAAGACAAAAGAGTTCAGTTTTTGTTCCTCCGGCGCTGGTGACACAATGCTCTCTCTAAAAGTGTCTTTCCTTCATGCTCCACCGTCGTAGCATTGAATCGAGAGACAAAGTCGGAGAAGCCACCGCTGATCTTGACACAGCAACTCCCAACGTTGTCGAAGAACCAGAGTTTCAGTGCCAAGAGAGTCAAACTCAACCTTCCTCTTCTCGTGAATCTTTACATTTCGGCGAGTTTCGGCGTCGGCCAAAACCCGGCGTCGGCGCCATCGGTCTCAGCCGGTGTTGGTGCTCCGCGAACGACCTCAACATCGTCGCAGTCTTAACTTCATCGTCATCGTTCTCCACCAAGAATCGTGGCCAACCTCGATCACCTCTTTCTCAAGCTTTGGTCGAAGCTGGGTCTCACCAGAAATAGAGAAAGGAGCGATCATATTCGGTGCCTCAGGCTGAAGAAGTCACGCTGATTTATTTGACCTAAATCAATGTTAAAAAAAAAAAGTGGAGCCCAGCAAGGAGAGAGATCTGAAAAAAAAAAGAAAAAAAAAACTTTTTGGCAGAAAACTAAATTGCCATTTCAGAAATTCGAGGACCAAAGACCAATTTGTCATTTATCAAATTGAGGGACCAAATTGTCATTTCAGAAATTCATAGGCCTCTGAGACTCAAAAAGAGTACAAGTCCAAACAAAATAAATGGACCTCTGAGACTCAAGAAGTACAAGCTTAATGATTTTGAAAACTCAAGCAACTATGGGACCTTCATTGTCGATCTTGTCGCGACCCTTGCCGTCGATCTTATGTGATCATTTGCCGCATGAAGTACTCCCAAAGTTGTCGTGTATCTGTTGCCCATTCATCTTGTCGCAGCGATAACTCTCCCAACATCGTCGAGGCTGCAATAAGTTGCATAAGCAAGTTGGACATGATTCACATCCATGATCCAACTTGAGGGAATGTGGGAATATTATATAATATTATTATATTATATTATTCTCCCTAGGTTGTTGTAACCCCTCCTCTATTCTTTCCTAGATTTTCTCCATTAGTTACTCCTTTATTTTCTCCTTAATTTGTTTAGGTTTATCTCTCTACTTATTATATAAGTAGGTATTGTATCAGAACATTAATTAATCAATGAGAATACAATTCTTCTCTCATAAATTCCACAGGCTACATACATTTATTTCTCTGCTAAACCCAAAACCAACTCTACTAGAAATAATTCCTTAACTTTTCTTTCTGTTTCGAGATGTAGTGGCATTGCAACAACTGAATCCATGTATATATAACCAAGAATGGAACCTCAAAAAATAGCGTAAAGGGATGAAATGCACTGCACCATCTGCAACTTTTCTAATGCTTTCCTCAGTGCTAATTGGTTGTCATAATGAAATAATATCCGATCACACTATCTAAATTAATGAGAGAATATCCTAATATCTTCATATTGTTCATTGGCAGTGGGTTTGTAGAAATGCATGAATATAATCCCAAGTAACGGCCACATTTTACAAACTTCTGCATCTCACACAATACATATATGGATACACAGAAGACACACCTGAATTAGGTAAGCTTTGGAGATTCTGATTCAACACGTTCATGATGGCATCCCAAACTGTTTTATCTGATGACAGTGAAGTCACTAGTCTCTACATGAAAGTCATAATTTGAGAGACACACTTAAATTGAGGAGGAAGTTTAACAGACACAGCAAAAGATAAATTTTACAAGTGGTAAATAAAAGTCAGAATAACTTTTGGTTTTATTGCTTATTTTTTGTTGTGGGGGCTCTTTGGATAACTGGTTATCATCAAATGGGGAGCAATGGCGAGTTAGAGACTATTGCAGAATTTGTTAGAATTTCTATGTCACAGATGAATCTTCTACACTCATCAATGATCTTTGATAAACTCTGAAGAATACTACTCCCTCCGGTCCTATTTATAAGTAACATTCTTTTACATAGGTTGGTCTTTAATGCATATTTTTCAGTTTTACCCCCAAATTAATTATATCTCTCGCTCATCTCTCTTTCTCACTTATTCTCCCTCACACACTCATCATCTTCATAAATAAAGGTAATTTAAAAAAAAAAATACATCCCCTGCACATTTTTTGCTATTAACTAATTTTAACCAACAGTTTGTTTTGCGTGATTTGGTAGTTGTTGCTTATAAGAAGGACCAGAGGGAGCATTAATTAGTGAACTTTTAATACTTTTACCCAAAAGTCAAGAATTGTCTTGAATGACTTAATTTTAGAACAAAAAAAGAAAGTTTTCTATCACAAGTTAAGTAGGCACCTTAATAGAAGGATCTGATACCAGCAACCGGTAAGCATCACACAGTCTGTTGTATCCCTGGGAAAGCAATATGCTTGAATGAAAAGTACCAGAGTTCTTTTGCAATGCCCCTGAAGTTACTGCTTTCAGAAAACTGATTGAAAAGGCATATTAGAGTCTACCGTAGAAAACAATCAATTTTAATGTCATGTGATTATTCAGAAACAACTTTTAATTTGCAAATAAAAATCAATTGTGGCTCAGAAAATGCTCACTATTGACTTCACCATCTATTGTAAAAGAAAAGGATAAGAACTCCTAGTCAATAGGAATATGAAAATGTAATTGAGCTGCAAATAAAATACTTATTGATTTACTAAGCATTAAAGCAAGATGAAGACAAAATCTTCCAGTAAAACATTGCAGAAATGACTTCACTACTTTTAACTCCAAAAATTAGGTTCAAGATGACTTATGTGGTTAATTTGATAGAGTTATAAGTAGAAATGAATAAAATTGGAATCAATTTCTACTAAGAAAATAAAGGATCTCTATATGTCAGTACTCTCAGAAACACCCTCTGAATCCAGAAATTAGAAAATGGCAAGCTTTTTATCGGCCCCCAAAACACATTAAACAGACATTTACAGAGTGTAATACGACGAATTATAATCTAAAGATGCCCTAAAATCAATCCAAAAAAATTTATTGTACCGGACGACGATAAAAATAGGCAAGGGATAGCAGAAACCAGTTATTCACATGTCTCCAAGTTAAAATCCTCACCTCTGAAGAGCAATAAGCGCGTCTTCAACTTCCGATTGAGAAGGAACCGCGTCAAACACATAACTATGGAGACACCCACTCGATCTATTCTCTTCATTTCCATTTACAATTTCTAGTTTTCGGCCGATTTCACTGTGACAGAAGCAACAACACGCAGAGCTACTGTGGCTAAATGGTACGCCATTATCAGTTGAAACAGGAAGCTTACTATTCGAAGAAGAAAAAGAAGAAGAAGAAGAAGAAGAAGAAGAAGGTGATATGACAATTGGGGAGCTTCTGGGCTGAGGCACAGAAGTGCCAACATGCATGGTTCCACCTCCCATTGCTTTTCGGAAATAATGTTTCAGGCTTTCAGCAATCAGTGACCATTGTAGTGTGTCCCGTTATCCGGATGCAATGTTATCTCCGATTGCCACATAATGCATATGTGATTCAACAGTGGGCCTATGATTGGGCCTTTTGTAAGATTTAAACGAAATATAGGCCCATTGGGTACACCTGGCCTTTCATTGAAAAACAAGTTCTATCTACCCAAAAAGTTTTTTTTTTTGGTACCAAAAGAGTTTAACCGGGTATTTGAGAACCACTATAATCCCATATGTTTGATCTAGACACTTGTGAAGCCTTTACAATTCTCGCACTGAGATAAGAACTTCCCCTTACATACTGTAAGGATACAATCTGTTTCCCATTCAAGATCCCTTAATATTGAGTAACTCTCATGAAGATAGAATAATTAAAATGAAAGCATACTTCTTACTCTATGAAGTAGAAGATGATAAAACTGAAGTACAAGGTGTGAGTAAGATTACAATTTTTTGTCAATTTAACATTGTGTGCTCATGCTCTTTCTCTCTCAGTCTCTCTTATGTTTTGAATGATATTCTATTTATAGTTGATAAAGAGAATTTGACCATTGAGCACATTCTTCCCATTGAGCATATTAGAATATGATTGTTGGAAGTAGCCGTTGAAGCTTCTGGGACAAAGTTGCTTTTTGGTAGTTGAGCTTTATTCTAGTTTAATCACTTCAAAATTATACATAAGTGTGATTAGTAATGTTTAGAAGTAATAGTAAGTATTGTAACAAGATTATATCACACTTAGAATGAGTTTCAAAATCTTTGAGACGCTGTTTCAAAGAAATGGTATCAATATCAATGGAGTGACATTTTATCACTCGAGTGATGTTCTAACTCAGAGAGGTACCAAGTGGTAACTAGAAGAAATGTGAGAGTATTTTGCAAGTTACCATTCGGTAACAATACTATGTCACTCGAGTACTTCTCTTAGTTTTTCAAAACATTGGTTGATCACTAGTGGGTAACTGAAGAATGATAACATGATTTTTACATGTGTCACTCGAGTGAGCAATTTGCGCTCGGGTGATGTTAATTTTTAAACTTTTCCATGTTATCTCCTTCTAGTTACCAAGAGGTAACTAGGAAATATTTGAGTATCACTCGAGTGGCAACTTTAAAATCGAGTGCCTTGTCACTTTTAGTTTCTAAAAATAGCAAGTTACCATCAAGTACTTGACGAAGTTTTGGGCATCGCTGGAGTGTCACTCTTGCCACTCAAGTGGCACTCTACTTTTACTTTAAAAAATAATGAGTTACCTTTAGGTACCTTGGGGTGGTTTTGGGCATCACTCGAGTGGCAACCACTTGACTTGAGTGTAAAGAAGATTTTTAAAGAATCACTATTGGGTACCTTGCAAGTGATACTATTTTTAATTCATCACTCGAGTGACAAGTTTTAGACTCGAGTGATAGAAGATATCATTACATTTTCCTTTACTCACTAGCTGGTACCTTGATTGTGATATTTAAATTTTAGATCATCACTCAGTGACGCATACTTCACTCGAGTGCCCTTTTCCTTTTCGGGACATAGATAGTTTAGCACAAAGGTCAACTTCCTGTGGGCATAACTCTTCTAATGTAACTTCAAATTTGAAAAAATGACTTATCTACAGATAGCTCTTTAAGTCTACTACTTTTCACTGCAACTAGAATCGATCCCAAATATATTATATTATAAAAGTTATGATCCAATTTGTAACATCTGGTCTGGAACACAACGTGGATTTTGAGCACCAACTTTTCGAAGTTCATATCTCTTTCATATGACAATATTTGAGCATATAATTGTTTTTTGTAAACTGCACCATGAGTCTAGTTTCATATTTACCTCAATCAAATGTGTGGTTAGAGAGATATGACCAAATTCGAGCCTCCTGCCATGCCGAACGAAAACAAAGTTGAACACGGTATCTTTGAAATATGATCATTACTCGAGTGTAGCTTCCTTAACTTGAGTGAGACATGTAGAAATCACTTATGCAGGTGCAACTCGAGTTATAATGAAGTATAACTCGAGTGAAGTTGATATAGCTTCCATCTAAGGCATTATAACTTTGAATTGAGTCATTTCAACTTCCATTTTAGTATAACAACCTCCAATACCAAATCTAAGAACTTGAAACTTGATATTTCCATTATTTTTTGCAAGATCTTCTTTCTTTAGTCTTTTCTCTTCTTCTTATTGATTATTCTCCACAATCCTTTTAATAATTCCTTGTTTTCTTGACTAATGTCTTCAATCTCTTTCTTCTTCTTTCTTTTGATCATTCTCATCAATCCAACTCAATAACTTCTTCCTTTTCTTGACTTCTTCTCCCATTATATGATAACTTCTTTGTTCAATAGCTTCTTAATCTTCACCTTGATTATTCTTCATAATTCATCTTGATATCTTCTAATATTTGCTTGACTAATCTACAAGATATATTTCACATTAAATATAGTAGTTAGTCGATGTATGTGATAAATACATTATGTAAACCTTTTGCTCTTAATATTTGGCATCAATATTTGACCTAATCAAAACTAATCAAAACTAATAGATATGTATGATATTTCTCTTGGAGAAATTTACCAGCTAGCACTATCCACTTTGGATAAGCTTTGTGAACCAAAATTCTTCAAAGGCACATTAAAAGGGCAATAAAAAATACAGCCATCTTGTAAAAAGCCTTACTTGAAAATCAAATGTGAAGATCAAAGCAAGTGTTCCTGCTCTACTAAGAAGAAATCCCATTTACATTACTACAGCCTCCAAGGAAGTTGCATAACCGCTATAGGAGACGCAAAAGGCCTTCCTTTAGATTTTTTTAGGAAACGTTCTCCTCATTCAAAGAAATATGATACGTGTTATCTATATGGAAAGAAGGGCTGCTTTGCAAACAACTATCACAACAAGACCAAAAAGGATATAAAGATGTTAGAGCATCTATAGACTGTCATGATGATCAAAGAAGATGGAGATATTGACTTTCTTCTGGAAGATCAATATGAGAAAGATGATAAAACCCAATATGTCCTACCATACACTGATTCAGAGTTTGATTTAAAATCCTTTGACTTAGACCTTGAAGTACTTGAACATATTTATTCCTTTACCCAACTTGATCCAACCATTCTCTCAATATAATATCCACGTAAACCAACCTTCTTTCCAAAATAAAACATCTCGAGTACCATTCACCCACTGATTCTGACCAAACTAAGCCTCACATTGAGAATCAGCTCATTAGTCCTAGCTTGACTCAACCTAGGTGTCTTGGATCTCTAGGATCTCTCAGATCTAAACCACAAGAAAATATTGTCTTAAGACCCAACATCAAGATCCACATCATCTCAGGAAAATATGAGAAACCCATTCTAGTTATTGCTTTTATGAGAAACCCATTCTAGTTATTGTTTTTATTGAAATAGGTTCTTGCAAGACAGTGATGAAGCCACACATCTTGGCCCCAGCAAATTGGACCTCATTTAACTAGTATTTTCTTACTGTGGATGGCAACCTATTCAAAATTAAATTAATTACCAAAAGAAAAATTGGTATATAATTCTTTCCAGTTGTATCTTGTGGATGAAGGTACTAGGAAGTGATTTTCCGAGACAAATACATCCTTATTGTTTTGATGCTTTCCACTACACCAAGAATCTCCATATTTTTCCATGGGGGGTCTCTGGTTCAAGAATTTCTTCACAACATATATAGAGATTTCTAGTGTTTTGGAAATTCGGCAAGCACCACCAGGATATGAAGATATAAGAGATCACTTTCTCCAGTATTTTCTTGACAGATCATGTTCAATTTCCTCATCCATCACCTCTTTGGAAGAACAAAGATTTCTTCATCAAGCCGCCTTTTAAGAAGAATGAGAACATCAACTCAACAAAAACTTCTCACCCTAGCATGAATTTGGAAGACTTAGCATTAGCTAAAGAGAAATGTGCAACCCTCCTTAAGCAAGGCCTTATTGAACCCACAAACTTTGACTGGGCTTGCCAAGCTTTTTATGTAGAAAAAATATCATAAATAAAAGGGGGAAAGAAGAGACTAGTTATTGACTACAAGACCCTTAATGTATTCCTCCAAGATGACAAGTTCTCTCTTCCAAAGCCCAACACATTCTCGGTCCACCTTGAAGAATACAAAATTATTTTCAAAGTTTGATCTTAAAGTTGGTTTTGGCAATTGGGCGTTCACCCAAAAGATAGGCATAATATTGCTTTTTTGTATCCCAAATGCCTAATACCAATAGACAGTCATGTTGTTTGGCCTCAAATTTCCCCCACTACTATTCTAGAAAGCCATGACAAAAATCTTTAAACCAATCCTTTACAGTACTCTTATTTACATTGACGACATTCTCCTTTTTTCAGAAAATGAAAAAGATCCATAAGGCTTTATTGTCCTAGTTTTTGAAAATTGTTGAGCAATATGGGGTCATCCTCTCTACAAAAAAGGGAGAAACTGGGTTATCAAAAATTGAATTCTTAGGCCTGATTTTTGAAAATGGTCAATACCAATTTGGTTTGCATATTGAACGATGAAGCATATTCAACAATTCTTACGGATAATTAATTACATCAGAGATTTTATCCCTCAAGTGTCTAATCACACAAGTAAGTTGTCCAAACTTTTGAAAAAGAATCTACCCCTTGGGAGTAGACCAAACTAGAGCAATTCAATTTCTCAAAATAACGGCTCAATAACCACCTCCACTCAAAATTCACGACAAATGCCAAAGAATCATGTAGTGATGCTAGTGATAATTTCTGCGGGTGTCCTTAAGAAGAAATATATGGGAAGTGCTACTATTTTGGACATGCTAGTGGTCAATTCAAGGAGTCGGAAAAACATTATCATGCCACTTACAAAGAAGTCCTTGCATAAAAAAAAAGAATTGAAAAGTTCATTTTTCATCTTAGCCTTAACCACATTGTGGTAGAAATGGACATTATATCTTTTCCAAAGATGCTAGAGCCTAAGAAGAATATTTCTCCTGATATCCACTTACTCTGATGGAAAGATCGGTTGTCCTGTTATAAATTCACGGTTTGGAATATCAAAGGCAACCACAACATGGTTGCAGATTTTCTCTTGAGGCCTCAAAAGAATCAACAGACCATTGAATCCTCTCCACCTAATCATCCACTTTTTATATATCATCACCATCACAAAACTAGCCTTAGGCATGCCCTACACCAACAAAGCCATAATTTTTCCCCCAGGGACCAACCGTCACTCTATGTCTGATATCATTCATATAGCCAAAAGAAACCTTTTCTATTGGCTTCACCTCTTCCTTGTCAAGATTCAAATCCAACCATACCCAGATCATTTTAATCTTGATACCCCATACCTAACAATCCTTTTAACCCAAGGATCAATCCCTAAAGAACTCTTATGGTACCTTTGGTCCCTCTCAACATTCTATGCCTGTGCCATTACCATTTTCCAATCTACTACTATCTATGTGATGCCAACAATGAAAATTCTTATATGACTATCTTTTTTGAGATTTTTGCATCCCTATCCTAAGGAAAGCTCATCGACATCATTAACCAATATTGATTGTGAAACATTCCAAAGCCTAAACCAAAGAGGTTTTGCTTTGTCTCTTTGCCTTTCATAGGTCTTCTTGCCTCAATGATGAAAATGTCATTTACTTAGAAAACAATGTTGTGTTCAAAAAGGTATCTGAAAATTGGTCTAGACAAGAAAGTGATATCTTAACACAAATGGGAAAATTCTTGAGCCAGATTAATAAGCAACTAGATAGAAAGTGCATCATCTTAGGACCAATTCCTGGTGACACCTAGTCAATAAACCCAACAAATATTCCCCACCTTTCACTAAGGTCTCCTTCTTAGGAAGAGTTTCTAGGTCTCACACCTTCACAAACATACCCTGTCTTCCAAGGTATTATGACTAGCCAAGGCACATATTGTATCCTAAGAGAATCACAAGATCCATACCAACTTGAGTCCCAATTCCAAGGAAGTAGCTCTACCTAATCCACCCATCAAGACTATCCAAAATCTTGTTCATAGGATGACCCACGCCGGATTACCTACTTCATAAACCCGGGGTATTATGAGGACTACTCTAATCTCTTACCTGAAGATGACCATGAGCCCATATGCAAAGGATGAATAAAGTTCTCAAAATTTGTACCCACCAAAAATCACTTTGTAGAATCCACTATGAATATGTGAGTTGTATGCCACTAAACTTTACTTTCCACATGCCACGAGTCTGTACAATTCGCTTACCGTATGCCATGTGTCTATATGCTTCGTCACAAGTCTATACAATTTTCTTTCTGTATGCCATGTGTATGTAAGCTTTTTCTTTAAGTAATTCACGGGTCTATAGCAGGTAATAGGAGTCCAGTTGTTGTGTTGTGAGTCTAAGGGTCTATATAAAGTGATCCTTTCTCCAAAGAGAGTCAGAACGAGTTGTATTATCTTTTACCATTATAGAAGTGTGCTTCAATGAATTTCTTCTAAGTTTCCTCTTTCTCAAAAAGCCCTAGTTTATAATTTCTCACTTTTGTCTCTAGAGATTCAAGTATGCTATACACTTGCCTCTTTTATGAGGATGATGTGCACCAGAAAGAATCTGACCAACGATCCATGAGTGGTGCTGAGAGACAACAAACTTAGAAGCTCTCTCCTAGTGCGTAAAGATTAAGGTCCTAACGTGGCTAAGTGAAGATGAAATGATGAGGTTTTACTTGGACTAAGATCTTGAAACATTTGGGTGTGTTTGGTTTGAGGGACGAGGAGGGAAGGGAGGGAGGGGAGAGAAATTTTTTACCTTATTTTGACCAAAGTGCCTATAGAAATTTTTCAATCTTCCATAACTACACTCTCAACAAAAAACCTTTTTCTTCTCATTAATGGTAATTTGGTAAAAGTCTTCTCTCCTCTTCCATCCCATCCCATCTCCTCAAACCAAACACACTGTTAGGCCTGAACTTACTAAGTTTGATACATCTCAGTCCAATACTTGTGTTATTCTAAGTTGGGCTTTTTTCTTGATCCAAATGACTTTGTTAATGTCTGTAATATCACTTCATGTGGGTATTATCTAACACAACAAAGTTTTTGGTATTGGAAGAACTCGAAATTCATAGATGTTTCCTATATTTTAGTCCTATAGTTTTTGAGTTATCTTTTAGTTTCTTTTTTCTTTGTTTTTTTTTTTTTATTTTGGGTTCCAGGGTCCTTCAACGTTCCCCCAATCATTCCAAGGTTAAGTCAATATTTTTTCATTAATAAAAGATGGCGAGGGCCAAGAGGAACCATTCGCCCCCAGTAGTTGCATGATCTTCAAGTCATCAAATGTAAAATCCTTAACCTCAAACTCTTTTTTATATCTGATCTAATCATCTCATCAATAATTGCTTTATGCTTTCAAAAAGAAATCATCTGATCAATAATTACGAAAATGTAAATAATAAATATTTAAAAAGGAAAAAACAATGGAAAACTCTTGTTGGTGAGAGCTGGAGACTAGAGAGTGGAGAGGTAGTAATATGACATGTAAAATGGTGGGGACCACCACTAACATTAGGGTCAAGGAGGAAGAGGCTTCTTTCTATATTCAACAATTCAGGAAAATAATATTTTTAAGTGGGGCTTGGGGACCAATTAGATTTTTCTTCTTCTTTAAAAGTATAATAATTTACTGCGTATTTGCTAATATCATAATCACCTATGATTTTTTTTTTTTTTTAAATTTTCACATCCAGGTTACTAGCTATCACCTAGGGGGCTGTCTACTAAAAAAAATAAAACTTTAGCTAATCAAGTAGCTGGCTAGCTTAAGTTTGAGCTTTTTTTTTTTTATAAGTTAGATAAATAGTCCAAGCATAAGCCTATACTATTTTATTATTCTAACTGCTTTCTACACTCTGAATAATTATAGACAATTATTTGTTTTAAAAAAATTATCTCCAACTTCAGTTGATATTAAATTATTTGACCCCTATAAGGATTGGATAAGTCATAACTAGATTATATCTAAATTATCGTTCATAAAACTAATCATATAAAATTTATAAAAACCCTAATTTTATCTGTGTGGGAGAGTGTGGATGTGACATTACCAGAAATTGTATGATTCTACAAAATTCTATTTAGAATATTAACCTTTAATTAAGAATTGAAAAGGTAGAAGGACACGAAAATATATACCGGCTTACATGTAAATCCCAATTCAAGACCACGAAAATGGCTTAATCATTGTGATGTACCTAAGGGCTAGTTTGGGATTAAATTTTGTAGAGAAATTACCTGAATGCCCATAATAAAAATATGAAAAACAAGAAAAAAATGAAACAATAACAATAACAGGTGAATAAGTAATAACTTTTAATTTTTTAAAAGGAAACAATAACTAAGGAAGTGATAACAAATTTCACAAAATTTTCTTGTTGAATATCAATGACAACAATGGTTTAACTGATCAAATGACAATAACAACTAAAACATTGATAACTAATTTCATTGAGGACAAGTATGTCATTTAAGAAAAACTTAATTAATTTCAAAATTAAGTCATTTCAGCATAGACTATTTTACTGTTATTATATTGTTTGGGTAGTTATGTGTGTTTCTCCACATCCAAAATGTCCATGACTTTTCTTATTGTTGAAGAGACAAGATAAGTGTACATTTTTCAAAAGTCCAGGAAACAATTAAAGTTAGGGAAAATTTCAAATAAATACCATTTAAATTTGTAAAAAGACTGAGAGGTACCAAGGACCTATGAGGGATATGCAAATTCGTGTGAAATTACCTTTTTATCCTTAGTTTTAAATAAAATAAAAAAAAAACCCTCCAACCCCCCACCGCCGGCCACCATCGACGGCCGGCGACCACCACCATGCCGGCCGGCCCTACGGTGGTGGCCGCCTCCGGCCGGCCGGCGGTGGTGGGGTTGGAGGTTTATTTATTTATTTATTTAAAACTAAGGGCAAAAGGGTAATTTCACCTGAATTTGCATATCCCTCATAGGTCTTTTTATATATATTATATACATATTCACACTAAATGGGGGTTTTGCAAATTCAAATGGTATTTATTTGGAATTCTCCCTTAAAGTTACATGGTCATTGACTCTTGAATAATATAATTTGGTAGTATTATATTTTTCATATTTTATTTTGAATCGGTGATTCTTTGTAAGTTGGAACCTAAATTGGAGCAAGAAACAAATAAGAAACAAACGCAAGATCCCTTAACAAATTCATAGAAAAACTCCAAAATAAAACAAACCCATGTGAATTATTTACAATTGGAACTTGGATAAGCCACCTCATACCAACACTCATTTAAATTTTTCAGTGTGGAGATAACTGTTGAACCAACAACCTCTTTCCTCAAATTTTCAAATCTTTTGTCTCAAGGGAATATTGCTTGTTGTGTTGCTTTTAAATTCTTCCCCTTTATCTCTTCCATTCACTGTACTTGCCCGTTTCTTCCTTCAATTTCCAACTTCCATCTTCCTTAATTAATTATGTATTTCCTCCATACCTGCAATTCTTTAATTATACAACTCCATCCCAATCCATGACCAACATTATACGATGTTTTTAACATGGTATCAAAATTAAAATTAAAATTAAAATTTTAATTAGGGTTTGGTTAGACTGGCAAACAAATCATCAAGTCTTTTGGTTGGTCCCGTCAAGTGTTTTGGACAGTTGGACCAAGTTGGATTTTATTTTCCCCTGTTGATGAGTGTAGCACCCGAAATTTGAAAAATATAGAGCGGTTATCAAAATTTTAAAATACGATAATTTTAGAAACCTTTTTGAAAAAATGAAAATCAGATAGGGCTCAGGAGTCAATTGTGCGTGGGAAAGGTGTTAATCACCCCATATGACCTGTTCATAAGATAGTTACGCTAAGTCAATTATTTAAAAATGAACATGGCCTTTAATTTTATTATAATTACCCAAAGAAGAAAAGAAATTAATAAAATATTTACAAAAAAAATAAGAAATTAATAAAGGAAAAATTGTTTATTTACAAAGTCGAACTTGACCAAGGAATAGGGCATAGGGCCTAAAGCCTATATACCCTTTAGAGAGATTAAAGTCAACGTAGTTCATAGGCAGAAATGCTGGTCACTTTGTTGGTGTTTTTTTAGGAAAATCTTTATTAAATTTATTTGAGAAAAATATTTTTTTAGTTTGTATTTTTTATTTTAAAAAACATTTTTTATTATCTTATTTAAAAAATATTTTGATTAAACTTCTTGTGGAGGTTCCAAGAGGCCTATTTGATATACAAAAACTGCTCAGCAACAATCGAACAAGTAGGGAATGTTGGGTAAACCAGAAGTGTGGCTAGATCACCTCCTTTTCAGGGAGAACTAATGCTTGTTGGGTATTTTTGTTTGATACTACTTCACACCCAAAAAGAAGTGAGCTACATCTGAGTTCAATTTGGAAATCAAGCGATTCCTTCTTTGTTTTCCTTTTGTTTTCTTTATTTTTACTTTGATTTGAAAGTATTGACAGATATTATCGAGGAAGAGATGTTTTGAATCAATTAATGAAATTTGTTTTTAAAAAATATCAAAAAAAATGAAATGGAGTTTTTTAAAATATCGGAAAAAGTTTTCTATTTTGTCATTTATACGAATAAAAGATCTTATGATTATTAAGAACTCAACTGGACCTCCTCTCGTCAAAGAAAAGAAAGAGGGGGTCTCCTGTTGAGTTTTTACGCTTTCATTTCGAAAATTTATATAGTAATAAATTAACATAAGAATATTAATATATAAATGATATTTTCATTTTAATGAATTATTTTATTTATTGGAAACTTTTGTATAATTTTGTATAATTATTGGAAAGTCAAACCAACTATCAGACTTTTACTATATTTAAAAAATAAGGAAATACATAACATACTTCACCTTTGTAGATTATTTCTCTTTGAGCTCCTTTCTCTCTCAAGAAATCCTTGTGTCTTGCTTCAACCCTTGCTCCAACTTGAAAACTAATCACCATAAATGAAAGAGATTTGTTTATTTTCATTTATTTTTATTTTTTGTTTAATGAAACTTCCTAATTTTAAACCTAATCACTTTCATTGAGATATTTTCACAAGAAATTTCCTAATTTAAACCTATCAAAATAAAAGAGAGATTTTTTTTTTAAAAAATATTTTCCCCACAAGTAATTTCCTAATTTAAACCTATCAACATAAATGAGAGTTTTTTTTTTTGGTATTTTAAATTTCTATCTTTTTCTCCTCCAAAATGACTTCACCCTAAATTTCCTAATATAAACATCAATATGATGAACTATTTTGAAATTTGCTGCCATCTATTACAAACCTCAATTGTAAGACCATCAACATTAATGATTATTATTTTTCAAATTTCAATTACAATCCAATCACCATCAATGTCATTTGCTTATTAATTTAGATGTGTCAGGATTAAGGAGGATTTTTTTTCTTTTTTATTATTTTGAGTTGGGCCCGGACAAAATATCCATTCACAGTGAGTTTGTGTAATACCCTAAAAATCTCTATCATAAATTGACAAGAGTATACCTATAGAAAATAGGTGAATATGAGGTTTCAAACATCTTGTATTGAGTTTACCTTATTGTTAGGGTAATCTCCCTTGAAATTAGATAATTTGCAATTAGATCCCTAAAACGTTTGGACATTTGTAAATAGGTCCCTAAGCACATTGTGGGTTATAAATACCCTTTGAAAGCTATAAAGGAGGCAAGTAAAAATCTATTTGAAATAGGGAAGGATGTTGTCCCTAATTTAGGTAATTTATTAAGTTAGAAACTTGGAGAAATTGAAGAAGAATACTCAAAAAGTATTGAAAAGACCAAAAGGCCCCCGTAAACTCTAAAATTATGCAGAGTCATGAAATTCTAATGTTAATACAAAAGTTTGAAGATGAAGAGTTATCTTAATTAAGGAAATTAACCACAAGTGATAAGAAAGTAATTAGGTAATTATTGGCTAATTACTTAAGTTTAAGCGAAGGAAATTCAAAGATAATTGTGTAGAACCCTAAAATTAGTGGTTTTGGCTTAAAATTAGTAAAAATATATTTACTAATTAATTGGAAATTTTGAGAAAAATAGATGAGTTTAAGTATTTTTAAGCCTAAATGCAAGAATGAGCCAATTAGGTAATTTTGTGAAATTTTGGGAAAATTGGAATAATTAAATAATTAAATAATTAATAAAAATATATTATAATTAAAATTTGGGCCAGCCGAAATTGCAAAGGAGATTGAAGATAAGAATTTGGAAAAAAATATCATGATATTTCATACAACTTGCAATATTTTAATATATAATTAATTAAAGTGAATAGTAAATTAATAAATAGGAAACGGATCCTATCTAGAGATCTAGGAATGGGATTTCCAGTCGGGGGTAGAATATTGATCGGTGGAATTTTATCTTCCGTTAGACTCTTCCTATAGCTTAATTAAAGGCCGTTTGTGCATTTTCCTAATAAAACAAAATAGGGAAAATGTAGATAGGCATATTTTTGGATATGAAGAAAATAAATTCTAACTCAACATCTAGGAATGAGTTTGAATTTATCTGGACATATTTGGAATCAGTGAATTTTTACGAAGAAGTTGATGATTTCGTAAATACGTTCAAACCAAGGTGCGTTCGGACACGTTTTCGAGGAACTTCAGACTGACAGTTGGAGCCCTATATGGAATCAAAATTTAGGTTAACTTGGACATTTCTTCTAAGTGAGAATATGTCTTCAAAGTTGTAAATCCAGAATCTTGAGGTTTTTCCGAAATTACGCGAATCGGGTACCGATCGGGTATAAATGCTTCTAGAATATACCAACTTGTCACACAAGTTGGTGACTCATAAGGGCTGAACGAAATTGTGCTTTGCATGGCCACAAATCATCCACCAAGCACCTTAGGTTTCCATGGTTTACAAAGAAAGAAGAAGTTTGGAAGATTACTAAAATGCCCTTACAATTTTTCTATAAATAGCCTTCAAGTCTTTGCAAAATCCTCACACCATTTCTTTGAGCAAGTTTAGAAATCCTAGAGAGAAGTTAGAGAGAGGAGCTCTGGAGGAGGAAGGAGTCCGGGGAATTCTGCAGCGAAGCTCTGGGACATCAGAAACCTTGATCTGCTGCCGTTACGCTGTCCGACGAGCTGCTGCTGGACGTTTCACTGTTTTCCGTAAAACGTGCCGTTTCCGCCAGAATTGCCGACGTTCGTCAAAGGAGGTACGTTCGCGTACTGTAACACTAATATGATGATTATTGAATGATTATATGTGATAATATGTTGTGTGAATAGTTTGGTGCCGAAGGCAAGGCTAGTCTATGTGGGTAAGCCATATAGTCGCCGTATAAGTCGGTGAGGCCCCCATGATAGACACTTACACAGCCATTACGTTCGGTAGCTAGATGCACCGTATCTATGGAACCGTACTTAGATACCCCGTGTCTAAGGAATCGTACTTAGATACTCCGTGTCTATGGAACCGTACTTAGATACTCCGTGTCTATGGAACCGTACTTAGATACTCCGTGCCTATGGAACCGTACTTAGACACACTGTGATTAAGGAATCGTACTTAGATCACTATTACAGTTTTATGTTGTTATACTGGCTTGATCAATGCTGTGAAATTAGAAATACCTGTTGTACATATATTGTTTATAAGCATGAGGTTAACCGTTACCTGAGATCCAATACGCTAAATTGGATCTCAGCTATAGCTTCAGGGTCCGGAGGACCGAGGGCCGAGGAGAGAAGCAAGCAGGCCACATAGATCGAGGACAAAGGTAGGGAGCTAGCATGAAGATCAGATGGAGACGCTTTAGTTTTGTTGTACTTACATTAGATGTAAACACTCGGAGGAATGTACGGCCTTATGAACAGCGATCGCGTGAACTCGGTGAGACTTCCCATGATAGACACCTACACGGCCAATAGGTTTGAGTAACGGAGTTAGGTTCAACGCCTTTCTATAAAAGAGCATATTTTGAAAATGAGTACGAGATAACTCGGTGTTATGTTCTAGAAAGGGACATGAATGATGTTCCCTCCGGCCAAAGAAGATGTACCAACACGTATGATTTGTAGTTCCCGGGTTAGTAGGGTTAGCATTGAACCCAGCGCGTATGTCTGTTGTTCCCGAGTTAGTAGGGTTAGTATTGAACCCAGCGCGTGTAGTTCCCGAGTTGGTGGGATTAGGATTGAACCCAGAACCAGCGTATCCGCCGCCCGAAGTTAGGCCGATACCCGTATCAAATAACTCTGAAAATCTCCAGCTTGTCCTGAACGGAAATTCTATCCTAGCGCAGAGCTTGTATGTGAAGCTTGGCCACACCGGACGAAACTCTGAGATCGACAAAGATAAAGACATGCGGTATTTGACCCATGTTGAGGATTTCTAGCCATTACATATTTTTGTACCCTCCGGAAGACTGGATCAGATCCACTCTTCATCATTTTCCCATACCCGTTGTTGGATGGAAAGAATCAACAAAATCCCGAGCGAGGAGATATTGCGAGTGTACATTCGTTTGTAGTGTGATAAGTGTCTATCTAAAAGATTAAATTATTCCCTAAAACCAGTCATTTCTTAAAAGAAAGATAGGATGGAAAATTGGCAAGGAATCGAAGTCCTTAGAAGCCAAGATCAAAATAGAGATGAGGGTAGACAACCACAAGTACCAGTCAAAGGGAGTTGCAGGAGATGACTAAAGAGCTGAAAAAGCAACTTGAAGAACTATCAGAGAAAAGGGTCTAATTTAACCCAGCGTATCACCTTAGAAATTTCCAGTAACAAAAGCTTGCGACTCTGTATTCGTTACCATCATTTGGACGAAGTAACTATAAAAAACGAACACCACTTACTAAAGACCAATGATCTACCCACATACCACATTCCTATGTCTTAGATCAACTTCCAGTCGGAATACCCCCAGCTACAAGTCAATACTAGCATGGTTCTGAAGATAGTTTCCAGGACTAAAAACGAACCTTTTGAAATCTCTTGTGATATCTTCCAAACTAAATGCACCTACCATGTTCTTAGAACACCGGAACAAAATTTCCTCTCAACCGAAGAGATAGGGTAATAGAGCGCTGTTGACGATGTCCTCATCTGTTCAGACATCGGAAGAGAAACACAAAGAACAATGACGATCAGGAGCAAGGACTGTGAGACAAGTTTTCATAAATTGAGAGAGAAGTTGATTACAGCACCAAGAAATTGGTTATCCCAAGTTCAAGTAGTTTTTATAGTGGTACCAATAGGTAAGGATCGGGATATGTCTAGCTTGCAACATGACAGCGTGATGACTTACACCTCTCAAGTCGAACTAATCTACACATGACATGGAGATAGTCATTATCATGTTTCCTAGTAACTATAAAACAGACCACGAATATATCAAAGTACGACATGATATCCATGAGTATGAGATATATGGTGTTGCCACGGTATACGAAAGCCATGGGAACATAATATATCAAAATACGACATGATGAAAGTGTAGTACGCAGTGTTATGGGTGCCACGAAAACACTTATGTACGCGGTGTTATGACACCACGAAACGCTAAAACACTAAAGTACGCGGTGTTATGGGTACCACGGAAGCAATATATATAAAGTACGCGGTGTTTTGACGCCACGGAAACACTATATATCAACTTAAAACGTAATAAAAACTTTGTAATCAAGCCGGAACGAATTCTCAATAAAGTACGAGGTATCAAAGTATTGAATGTTAGTATTCTTTTGGTCAGAATAAGGCAGACTTTAGTTTTCAAGAAGAGTAACCGAGTAATCGGAGCATTCCAGTTTTTAAGTTAGCCTAGAAGAGGTTGCTTACGAATGAGACATTTTGGGAGAAAGGATGATAGACACAATTTGGAGTTATGAACTGGAACTCCGGTTAGGATAGAGCAAATTTCGAGGACGAAATTTTGTTTAACGGGGGAGGAAATGTAATACCCTAAAAATCTCTATCATAAATTGATAAGAGTATACCTATAGAAAATAGGTGAATATGAGGTTTCAAACATCTTGTATTGAGTTTACCTTGTTGTTAGGGTAATCTCCCTTGAAATTAGATAATTTGCAATTAGGTCCCTAAAACGTTTGGACATTTGCAAATAGGTCCCTAAGCACATTGTGGGTTATAAATACCACTGTGAAAGCTATAAAGGAGGCAAGTAAAAATCTATTTGAAATAGGGAAGGATGTTGTCCCTAATTTAGGTAATTTATTAAGTTAGAAACTTGGAGAAATTGAAGAAGAATACTCAAAAAGTATTGAAAAGACCAAAAGGCCCCTGTAAACTCTAAAATTATGCGGGAGTCATGAAATTCTAATGTTAATACAAAAGTTTGAAGATGAAGAGTTATCTTAATTAAGGAAATTAACCACAAGTGATAAGAAAGTAATTAGGTAATTATTGGCTAATTACTTAAGTTTAAGCGAAGGAAATTCAAAGATAATTGTGTAGAACCCTAAAATTAGTGGTTTTTGGCTTAAAATTAGTAAAAATATATTTACTAATTAATTGGAAATTTTTGAGAAAAAATAGATGAGTTTAAGTATTTTTAAGCCTAAATGCAAGAATGAGCCAATTAGGTAATTTTGTGAAATTTTTGGGAAAATTGGAATAATTAAATAATTAAATAATTAATAAAAATATATTATAATTAAAATTTGGGCCAGCCGAAATTGCAAAGGAGATTGAAGATAAGAATTTGGAAAAAAATATCATGATATTTCATACAACTTGCAATATTTTAATATATAATTAATTAAAGTGAATAGTAAATTAATAAATAGGAAACGGATCCTATCTAGAGATCTAGGAATGGGATTTCCAGAGTCAGGGTAGAATATTGATCATTTATCTTCCGTTAGACTCTTCCTAAAGAGTTAATTACGAGTAGTTTGTGCATTTTCCTAATAAAACAAAATAGGGAAAATGTAGATAGGCATATTTTTGGATATGAAGAAAATAAATTCTAACTCAACATCTAGGAATGAGTTTGAATTTATCTGGACATATTTGGAATCGGTGAATTTTTCGAAGAAGTTGATGATTTGAAATACGTTCAAAGCAGGCGCGTTCGGACACGTTTTCGAGGAACTTGGATGACATTGGAGCCCTATATGGAATCAAAATTTAGGTTAACTTGGACATTTATTCTAAGTGAGAATATGTCTTCAAAGTTGTAAATCCAGAATCTTGAGGTTTTTCCGAAATTACGCGAATCGGTACCGATCGGGTATAAATGCTTCTAAAATATACCAACTTGTCACACAAGTTGGTGACTCATAAGGGCTGAACGAAATTGTGCTTTGCATGGCCACAAATCATCCACCAAGCACCTTAGGTTTCCATGGTTTACAAAGAAAGAAGAAGTTTGGAAGATTACTAAAATGCCCTTACAATTTTTCTATAAATAGCCTTCAAGTCTTTGCAAAATCCTCACACCATTTCTTTGAGCAAGTTTAGAAATCCTAGAGAGAAGTTAGAGAGAGGAGCTCTGTAACACTAATCTGATGATTATTGAATGATTATATGTGATAATATGTTGTGTGAATAGTTTGGTGCCGAAGGCAAGGCTAGTCTTTGTGGGTAAGCCATATAGTCGGTGAGGCCCCCATGATAGACACTTACCTGGCCATTCTGTTCTGGAGGACCGAGGGTCGAGGAGAGAAGCAAGCAGGCCACGTAGATCGAGGACAAAGGTAGGGAGCTAGCATGAAGATCAGATGGAGACCCTTTAGTTTTGTTGTACTTACGTTAGATGTAAACACTCGGAGGAATGTACGGCCTTATGAACAACCCGAGATCTACTTGTTATCAATGTTATTCAGTTACTCTTTATTATGAAAAAAATTTGTCGCTCAAAACTCTGATCGAAACGCTATGAAAACAGTTGTGAAAACTGGGGTGTTACAGTTTGAAATGAAGTCATTTTGAGTTTCTGTTAAGAAATAACAATATATTAGATTTGTGCTTCAGTGACTCTCAAACTATGCCCTTGTTGGGCTGTGCTTTAGTAAATCTATTTTAATAGGTTATATGAGACTTATACATAATGTTTTATTCATTTGAGGATTAATACTTATTTAAATATTACTCTGTCTAGAATTATGTATTAATATTTTTTATATAGTTTAATTTAATTATAGGGGTTAATAGAACCTTTGGTCTCTTAAATTTGTCTTCATTTGGTTCTGGTTCCTCAAGTTTCAAGTCACAGGTTTTGGTCCCTTAAGTTTCATTCTGTTTAAAATATTGGTCCCTATAACTTAACAAAAATCTTGATCATTTTGTTATTCGAAGAACTAAAACCTATAGTTTGAAATTTGATGGAACCATGGATTGTATTAACCCCTTATTTATATTATACTCCCTCCGGTCCTAATTATAGGAGAAAATTTTGGAGTTAGTTTTGGTCCTAATTATAAGAACAAGTTTTAACTTTTGTCAATTTTTTCCTATAATACCCCTTTTATACTTATTATTAGGAGCATTTATATATATGTGTGTACATATATATGTATATCTGTGTTTATGTGTGTCAATATATGTGTGTATTCTGTGAACACACACACATATATTTGTGTGTGTGTAGATAGATTTATATGTATACACATACACACACATATATGTTTATATAACAAGACCATTATTTAAATTAGAAAGCATGTGGAAAGGAAATTAGATCTATATGTGTAACATCCCATTTTCTAAAGCAGAATTTTTTTTTTCATTCAGAGTAGAGCATTGGAGCGAAAGAGTAACTGATCATAACAAAACATGAACCATAGTGGAATAGAGTAATGACATTACAGTGATCCTACTTGTTCAAAAGGTAAGTACAGAAAGCGATAAGATAAAGATGTCTTCTTCCGCAACTCTACTCTTTGCTCCTTGCCTCGATCCTCGATCCTAGGTCCTCAGGACCACGAAGCTATAGCCGAGATTCAATTTACCACAGCATTGAATCTCGTGTAGCATTAACCTCATGCTCAAATACAACAGTATACGAACAACGAGATATTCATAGCATAACACAGCATAACATCACATAAGCATATAGCAAATTGCATGTTTGCATGATTGTGACACGCATGAGAACATAAGCACGGGCGTATGTAAAGTCCTACACAATAACAGTGTGACACGGGAGGCACAGACATAAGCGAAAAGCAATATGTAAAGTCCTACACAACAATAGCTTTGCACTATTCACCAGTGCCACGATTACGTGTCCACAGCGCTAGGAAAACTCAAAACGGTATTAACAAGACTATAACCCGTGTAAGGCTATATGTATAACGACGACCCTAAACAGAGCCTCGGTATATGAACTATCTATCATGTATATGTATATGAACAACATCAGATTAGTGTTACAGTACGCGTCCGTACCTTCATTGACGTACGTAGATGTTTCTGGCGGAAACGTACTTTCGACGGAAACGGCCGGTTGTCCGACAATGACACGTTGGACAGCGTAACGGCAGCAAATTGGGATTTCTGACGTCCTATAAGAGTAATATCACTTTTATTAGTGATTTGATACTAAATCTGGATTTTGCCAGAACTTCGACGCCATTTTGATTTTCAAAAATAAAGACTAAAATAGCCCTCCCATATGATATCCAATCATACTTGAAAATTTAAAGGCTATTCTAACATTACAACCCCTACTTTTGAAAGAACTATAAAAGCTTTAACTTTTCGGAGACTCGATCCCTACCAAGTTTTTACCTCTTCAGGCATATTTTTCAATGCAATGAGGCCTAAAAACAAGAATAGGAATTTCATCCCCTACTTCCTAAATCTAACTAACAATTCTACCAACTACTAAACTAAAAACTAGAACTTAAAAGCTAAAGACCGAAAGACTTATCAGTTGAAGACTTACGCAAAATTTTTCCTGAGCTTCTCTCTCTTCTTTCTCCCTCTAGATTTCGGCTAGAAGAAGTGAAATGGTGTGAGAATTCAAGAGGCAAGGCCTCTTATTTATAGAAATTTTGGGTCCTAAAGTGTAATTTTCCCTTCTCAAATTTTGGGTCCAAAGTTGTAATTTTCCCTTTAATATTTTGAAGAGTGATTCTTGACCACAAAACACACCAAAACGTGCTGCCCCTTCTCCAAGCCAAAGGTGAGCCAATTGGATGATGACACGTGTCCTCATCCAGTCCAATTTCCCCGATCGGTACCCGATTCGCGTAATTTCGGAGAAATCTCAAAATTCTGAGACATAGCTTTGAAGATATTCTCTTCCTTACTAGAAATGTCTATTCTAATCTAAATCTTGATTCCATACAGGGAATTCCGTGTTCAAAGAAGTTTCTCGAAAAACGTGTCCGTCACGGTCCAGTTCACAGAAACTCGTTTTGGAATCACCAATCTCTTCAAAAATTCACTGATTCCAAATATGTCCATGAAAATTCCCAATTCTTTTTCAAATGTCACAACATAACCTTTTCGTCCTCTTGGCTATCTGGCATTTTCTCAGAATTTCCCTATTTCGTCTTATTAGGAAAAAGCACAAACGGCTTCAGAATTAACTTCCGTAAGAGTCTAACGGAAGATAAAATTCCACTGATCATTATTTTACCCTGACTTTGGAAATCCCATTCCTAGATCTCTAGATAGGATCCGTTTCCTAATTTTTAAATTACTATTCATCATAATTAATTATATTATTATTATAATAAAACTTATTTAATAAGTTTTCTTTTATTTTTCTTCTTTTCTTGTGCCATAATTCGGCTGCCCCCTTTTAATATATTTTAATATATATATATATATTTTTATTTAATTAATTATTTAATTTACTTATTTAATTTTTTTCCAAAAATTCCACAAAATTACCTAATTGGTCCATTCTTGTATTTAGGCTTAAAAATACCTAAACTCAATTATTTTCCTCCAAAATTTCCAATTAATTAAAAAATATGTTTTTACTAATTTTAGGACAAAAACCACTAATTTTAGGGTTTCATATAATTATGCATGAATTTCCTTTACTTATACTTAAGTAATTAGCCCAATATTACTTAATTACTGTATTATCACTTGTTGATAATTTTCTAAATTGAGATACCTTATTAACATCATATTCTTGTATTAACATTAGAATTTCCATGTTGGTCATTTTGTAACATCCCATGTTTGAAATGCGGAATTTTTTTTATCGAAATATCAAACAAACAATCGGGTATTAGAGCAATAGAGCAAAAGAGTAATTGGATTCTTAGCCAAAACATCAACCATTGTGTAACATTGTAATGATTACTAATAATCCTAAGGTTTAGCGGAAGGAAATAGTGTAATAACCATTGTGTAGAATACGATAAGATAGAGATAGTCTTGGTCTTGCACGCCTACTCCGGGTACTTGCCTCTATCCACGAACCGTGGTCCTCGACCACTGAAGCTACGGTGAGATTCAATTCAACGCATTGAATCTCGGGTAGCAGTTAACCTCATACCCAAACAACACAGGTATATGGCCAACGAGATATTCAAGAGCTAATACAACGGTATATCATAAGCATACTAGAGATGCATGATCATTATGCCGACAAAACATAAGCACGAGCAATATGTAAAGCCCCATAAGGTAAATAACAACAACGGCTTGCACTATTCACGGTGCCACGATAATTAGTCGTGTCCTCGGCGCTAGGAAAACAAAACGGCGTTATCAAAACTATAACCCGTATAGCGTCTGCGTATAACGGTCTACGAACATATCATTGACATATAAGTATTTAAGATGTGCAAGATTAGTGTTACGATGCGCGTCCGTACCTTCGTTGGCAACGTTAGGTACTACCGGCGAAAACGTACTTTCTACGGAGAAACGTGCAAAAGTCCTACGGCACGTCGGGCGGCGTATGCTTGGCAGCGAATCAGCGTTTCAGATATCCTATGAGAATAATGTCACTTCTATTAGTAATTTGACATTATAAGCGGCATTTTAGGTAAAAATTACCATTTTGCCCCTATACCCCTACTTGGCGGAATTTCGCGGCGCTTCCGCTACATAGGCTATTTTCTTCCCAAAATTTTGCCAGAACTTCGACGCCATCATGATTTTCGAAAATAAAGACTAAAATAGCCCTCCCATATGATATCCAATCATAAAAATAAAGACTACTCTAGCATTACTAACTATTGAAAGAACTATGAAAGCTTAAAGCTCGATGCGGAAAACTTACCCGAGCTTATTGTAATTTTCCCGAGCTTCTCTCTCTAAAATCCTCTCTCTAGAATCGGTTTTGCTCTTCAAAATGGTGTGAGAAATGAAGAGGAAACTTGGCTATTTATAGAAGAAAATGTGACACTATTCACTACTTTTTCATATCGGATATCGGCCAGCCGGATCGCACTTTGCCACATGTCACGATCCTCACCGGGCCACTTGGCAGCTGACATCATCATTTAAAGCCATGATGTCATGGTGGTGATGTCACTTACTTCCTCAAGAAGCTGTCTTATCGATAAGTTTCCGATCGGTGTCCGAATCGCGTACTTTCGGAGAAATCTCAAAATTCTGGTTAACTAACTTTGAAGATCTCCTCTTACTTACTAGAAATGTCTATTCTAATCTAAACCTTGATTCCATACAGGGCATTCGTGTTCAGTAGAAGTTTCTCGAAAACGTGTCCGTGCGGTCCGATTCTGAAACGCGTTTTCGAATCACCAATCTCTAGAGAAAAATTCACTGATTCCAAATATGTCTAAATAAATTCAAACTCATTCCTAGATATTGAGTTAGAATTTATTTTCTTTATTTCCAAAAATATGCCTATATGCATTTTTCCCTATTTTGTTTTATTAGGAAAATGCACAAACGGCCTCGGAATTAACTTAGGAAGAGGTCACTTAAAGGTAAAAACTCACCGATCAATATTTTACCTTGACCCTGGGATTCCTATTCCTAGATCTCTAGATAGGATCCGTTTCCCAATTTTAAATTACTATTCACATATTTTACTTTAATTAATTATATTATTATTTTAATATGCAAGTTGCACAAGTTGTTTCATTTCATTTTCATTTTTTTTTCTTTTTATTTGGCCCAAAATTTCGGTTGGCCCTTTAATTATTTTAATAAATATTTATTTTTTATTTAATTAATTATTTAATGATTTATTTATTTAATTTTCCAAAAATTTCCACAAAATTATCTAATTGGTCCATTCTTGTATTTAGGCCTAAAAATACCTAAACTCAATGATTTTTCATAAAAATTTCCAATTAATTAGTAAATACATTTTTACTAATATTCCACTAATTTCCAATAATTTTTGAGCTTCACATAATTATTCTTGAATTTCCTTTGCTTATGCTTAAGTAATTAGCCCAATATTACTTAATTACTTCATTATCACTTGTTGATAATTTTCTTAATTACAAAGCCTCATTACCTTCATACTCTTGTATTAACATTAGTATTTTCATACCTCTTGCATTATTCCATAATTACAAGGGTATTTTGGTCTTTACTTCTTTTTGAGTATTTTCCAACAATTTCTCCAATTTCATAATTTATAAAATTACAATAATTAAAGATTATATACTCTCCTAACTCACTTGGTCATTTAACTGTCTTTTAGGATTTTTCCATAAATTTTCTAAGTTAATTACCCTTTCTAGGGGCATTTTGGTCATTTTGGCACTTTGGCCCTCAAACTCCCTAATTTCTTACGAAATTCTACTTAGAAAATTGACTGTATTTATACAAGACCGGAGATTGAAATTTCACTTATCGAAATATCCAACTTTTATTTATAATATTCCGAGATAAATATCAAGGTATTACATTTCTCCCCCCCCTTACACAAAATTTCGCCCTCGAAATTTAATCTATACTAACTAAACTTCGGGACATGAACTCTGGTACTTCTCCTTCATGTCACTCTCGGTTTCCCAAGTCGCTTCTTGGGTGACAAACCCTTCCGGACCACCTTCACAATCAAAATAGTCTTATTTACGTAGTTTCTCCTTATGATCAATGATGCATTGCAGCTCAACTATGAAGGTATTATCATGCCGTACTTCGACATCCTCGTACTCGATGACATGATCAGCGTCTGGTTGGTACTTCTTCAATTGCGACACGTGGAAACGTCGTGGAGATTACTCGAGTTCGGGGTAAAGCTATCGATAAGCTACTTCTCGCGCTTAGCCAAAATCTCAAAGGGTCCTACGTATCGTGGACTCGGTTTCTTCCTCTTAAGCGTTACGCCGACACCGATTCTTGGGGATAACTTTAGAAATACATGGTCTCTGACATAAAACGTTAGAGGTCTCCTCCTTTTATCGGCATAGCTCTTACATCTACTATGTCTTTGCTAGGAGTCTCTTCTTGATCAATGCGATCTGCTCGGAGGTGCGCTCAAGCATATCAGGCCCAAAGCGCTTTTCGGATGAATCATCCCGCCATAATGGTGATTGACACTTCCGCCCATACAATGCCTCGAACGGGGCCATTTGTATACTAGCATGATAAGCTGTTGTTATATGCAAACTCGGCTAGCGAAAGATGTTGATCCCAACTTCCTTTGAAATCCGGGGCACATGCTCGCGGCATATCCTCCGGCGTACGTATGGTTCTCTCGGAGTTGGCCGTCGATCTGTGGGTGATAAGCCGAACGAACTTCAACTTAGTCCCATACCTTCATGTAACGCTTGCCGAGAAACGGGATTTGAATCGTGTATCACGATCGGAGACAATGCTCTTAGGAACACCATGTAATCTCACTATCTCTTTGATATAAATCTCATGTCGTTCAGAGAATAGTGAATCTTGATGGGAATAAAGTGTCTTGACTTGGTTAATCTGTCAACAACTACCCAAATTGTATCATGATTTCGATTTTGGGCAGACCTACCACAAAATCCATGGTTATGTTCTCCCATTTCCATTCCTGGCGACTCTAGTCCTTGCAAAAGACCGGGGGTCGACGGTGTTCAATCTTTACTTTCGACGGGTCAAGCATTTGGCCACGTATTCGCTACGTCTTTCTTCATTCCGGGCCACCAAAGTTCGGATTTCATACTGTACATTTTGACCATGCACGGATGTAGAGTATATTTACTCTTGTGAGCCTCATCCATTATCTTCCGCCTTAATTCATCAGCGGCGGTACATAGATTCGCTGCTTATACCTGACCAAACCACTAAGTGATAGGTCATAGTCTTGGGTCTCACCTCGAGTGATCTTCTCACGTATCTCTTTTGCCCAATCATCTTGCTTCTGAGCTTTCTCCACTTCATCTCTCGAGATCATACTCCCTTGACTCGCAAGAAGTGTAGCAAGATAGGCATCGGTTGGTGCGTGCGGACCCATGCGAGATTTGATTGGATAGATTCGGATCTCGAAATCTTCCAACGGTTTACGCTCTTGTATCATCATGTATGATACACTGCATTGTCTTTCTACTAAGAGCATCGGCAACAACGTTTGCTTTACCGGATGATACTTGATCTCCGGGTGTAATCTTTAATCGGCTCCATCCAACGACGTTGTCTCATGTTGAGTTCTCGTTGATCGAACAAGTATTTCGGACTCTTGTGGTCACAATACACTTCTACGGTTACACCGTACGGGTAATGCCTCCATATCTTCAAAGCGAACACGATAGCCGCAAGCTCTAGATCGTGTGTAGGATAGTTTAACTCGTGAGGTTTCGGTGACGAGAGGCATAGGCCACCACCACCGCCTCGTGCATTAGGACACATCCCAATCCTTGCCCATTGGCATCATTTGTAGACAACATAGGTCTCATCTGGATCGGGGATAATCAATACAGGTCTTGTAGTCAACCTCTCCCTCGGACTCGAAAGCTCTCCTCACAATCATCTCCCCATATAAGGGTTGATTCTTCCTCGTAAGCTTTGTCAATGGTAGGGCAAGGCGAGAAATCCGTATAAATCTGCGGTAGTATCCCGCCGAGACCAAGAAAACTACGGATCTCCGTCCACGAGTCTCTGGCCGTTTCGGTCCAGAGCGCTTCTACTTTGCTTGGATCAACCGCAACTCCGCCGCTAGATATAACATGGCCCGAAATTTAACTTAGGCGGCCAAAATTCGCATTTGCTCGGCTTAGCATATAGTTGCTTTTCCACGAGTATGCTCAACACCTTTCGCAGATGTTCTTCGTGCTCTTCTTTACTCTTAGAGTAGATCAAAATGTCATCGATGAACACCACCACAAATTGGTCTAGGTGTTGTCGGAAAATTCGGTTCATGTAATCCATGAATACGCGCAGTGCATTTGTCAATCCGAAGGGCATCACAAGGAATTCATAATGCCCATATCTCGGTTACGAAAGCTGTCTTGGGAACATCGCCATCCTTAACTCGCAACCGATGGTATCCGAACGCAAGTCAATTTTGAAAAGATGTGGAACCGGATAATTGATCCAAAAGATCATCAATCAGGGAAGTGGGTACTTATTTTTGACAATACCTTGTTGAGTTCGCGGTAATCGATGCGAGTCGGAAGCTTCCATCTTTCTTCTTTACAAAAGCACCGGGGCTCCCATGGTGATACACTTGGGTCGAATGAACCCCTTCTTCAAAAGCTCTTCTAGCTGCTTCTTTAACTCCTGCATCTCGTTAGGAGCCATTCGATACGGCGCCTTTGATATTGATCCTGTGCCAGGCATCAAGTCAATATTGAACTCCACTTCTCGGATAGGAGGTAACTCGGTGAGATCCTCCGGAAATACATCAGAAAAATTCATTCACCACGGAATGTCACGGAGTGAAAGGTCGGCTACGCTTTAGCGAGAAGAATACCATGAAGGCATGACATCCTTGCTTCACGCACCGATCGGCTTACGTAGCGGAGAGAAAGTGGCTCACTTCAACCTTGTCTCTGGCAAATGATATCTCCTTTTTGCCACAATCAATCATTGCGCCGTTGGCCGTTAACCAGTTCAGACCGAATATGACGTCGATGCCGTGAAGAGGTAGACGGATAAGATCCACTTTAGAAACTCGTCCATCCACGTCAGCAGTACAATTCATACATGCATCAGAAGCTAAAGACTTTACACCCAACGGTGTAGATACTACAAGATCAAATGGTAATCTACGGGCATGCAATCCTAAACGACTTGCACATTCATAGGAAATAAACGAGTGACTAGCACCCGAGTCATACAATGCTTCAAGTAGATTTCCATTGAGATAGATGGTACCTTGAACCATTTCGGGGACTTCTTGGCCTCTGTGTTTGTCAATGCAAAGATTCGGCGGCGCTTTGAGGTCTCGCCTGCAGCCTTCTCGGGGCAATCCCGCTAATGTGTCCGGAGCTTCGACACTGAAGCGCGACTTGTTTCCCATCGCAGTTGGCTCCTGGATGGTACTTCTTGCATTTGGGACACGTCTGGGATCCCTGTCTGCCTGTAATTGTTGCCCGGTTGGTGTGGTCTCTTGTTTCCACCCCGGTTGTTGTTCCAAGGTGCCTTCCTCTTCTCGTGAGGAACCTCCGCGGTTGGATCCACCGCGACTTGCATTATTTCCGTCCCGGCCGGGATTTGCGCAGTTCCTTCAGTTGCGCTCCGTCACCGCAGAAGATCCTACGGCTTGGGCCATCTTAGAAAATTGGTGAGATACCAACCTTGCCCTTATGTCGTACCTCAGCCCGTTCACCAATCGGTTCGCTTTCCGTCTTTCGCTCACATTGCTCTTCGATATGAAGAGTATCGAGACAAGTTGGTGAAACGTGCGAAGTAGTCGTCAAATGACTCTTCATTCCCTTGTTGTATCTGCGAGAAATTCCTCCTCTCTTAATCACCTGAATCGAGGGAGGGAAGTATTGTTCGTTGAATTGCTCCAGAACATCTCCCACGTAACGAGGGCTTCAGGGTTGTGGAAACGCTCCCCACCATCCGTGGGCACGCCCTCTAACTTGTAAATAGCCAGCAGTTGCCTTCCGATTTCCCGGCACTCGATAACTTCAAAATCTTTTTAGGCTTAGCACCAATCCTCAGCTAGTTCATTCTTTCCCCGGAAACCGGGTGGCTTCAGCTTGCAGAACTGGTTGACCCAGCTCTCAGTGGTTCTCTCTTTTTGATTTCGCCTAGGTGGTGATTGGGATCTCTGCACTTCTTCGTGCTCTTCATCATTGTCGTTGTTATCATACTCTTCATATTCTTCTTCATCATTGTTGTTGTTATCTTCTTCATTTTCCTCATTGTTACGCTCTTCATCTTGTCTTTGTCTTTCCAGCCTTTCTCGCATTAATGCATCGATAAGAGCTCTTCGCTTCTTGCAAAGTTCTGCCGCATCTCCGTATGTCGCTTTGTTGGTTCAGAGTTGATTCTGGCATGTTGGTCCTCTTGATTTCGTCCAACTTCTGTGTATTGCTCTATCTTGAGGTCAGCCTCGCCTCTACCTCGACTCGGCCTCGTCCACGGCCTCGCCTTTGGTGCACCTACACTCTTAAGATTGCCATGTTTATCTCTTTCCTTTAATTAAATAATGTATATATGTGTTCGAAAATAACACATCACGTGGCATCAAAACCTATATATTTTTATATTAGATGTAATGCACATGCAAACGTATACTACATCATCCACCGGTTTATGACTAAGTGGTTAAAATCCTTCGTCGTAATTCATAACTTCATCGGAAGTACGCTCTTCTAATAGTCTTGCTGCGTTGTTCCGCCATCCAATGCTTTGATCGTATAGTGCTTATCGTCGTTCGTTCGTAGTTAGAACTTGTCTAGGATGTTGGGTTCATAGAAAGATTCACTCGACCGTCCCGATAGCCTTAACAACTGGAATATTTATAGCTTGTCATCATCGATGAATGATCCGATCCGACAGGTTTCTCCGCTCTAAAGGCATACTAGCCATTATCCCCTGCTCATCTTTACACATTTACACCAATGGTCGTATCAAGACTCATTTTCAAAAATGTGCTCAAAGTTACAAGGCTTAAGAACCTAACTCCGTTATCCGAACAGTAATGGCTGTAAGTGTCTACCATGGGGGCCTCACCGGATTAGCAAGGACTTATGGCACACCCACGTAGACTAGCCTTGCCTTCGCACCAAACTCCGTCCGTGGTAACATAGTTAAATACTTGCTGTAATTTCATGCTCTGATACCATAAAATGTAACATCCCATGTTTGAAATGCGGAATTTTTTTTTTTTCAAACAAACAATCAGAGTAGAGCAATAGAGCGAAAGAGTAATTGGATTCTTAGCCAAAACATCAACCATTGTGTAACATTGTAATGATTACGTAATCCTAAGGTTTAGGAAGGAAATAGTGGTAATAAATGAATACGATAAGATAGAGATAGTCTTCACCGCACGCCTACTCCGGGTACTTGCCTCTATCCACGAACCGTGGTCCTCCCGACCCTGAAGCTACAAATGAGATTCAATTCAACGCATTGAATCTCGTAACGGTTAACCTCATACCCAAACAACACAAGATATGGCCAACAGATATTCAAGAGCTAATACAACAAAGATATCATAAGCATACTAGAGATGCATGATCATTATGCCGACAAAACATAAGCACGAGCAATATGTAAAGCCCCATAAGGTAAATAACAACAACAGCTTGCACTATTCACCAAGCCACGATAATTAGTCGTGTCTCGCCGCTAGGAAAACAAAACGGCGTTATCAAAACTATAACCCGTATAACTGTCTCGTATAACGGCTACGAACATATCATTGACATATAAGTATTTAAGATGTGCAAGATTAGTGTTACAAGACGCGTCCGTACCTTCGTTGGCAACGTTAGGTACTACCGCATGAAAACGTACTTTCTACTGAGAAACGTGCAAAAGTCCTACAGCCGGCACGCGTCTGGCAACAGAATTCAAGCAAAGAATCAGCGTTTCAGATATCCTATGAGAATAATGTCACTTCTATTAGTAATTTGACATTATAACGGCATTTTAGGTAAAAATTACCATTTTGCCCTATACCCTACTTGGCGGAATTTCGCGCCGCTTCGCTACATAGGCTATTTTCTTCCCAAAATTTTGCCAGAACTTCGACGCCATCATGATTTTCGAAAATAAAGACTAAAATAGCCCTCCCATATGATATCCAATCATAAAAATAAAGACTACTATAGCATTACTAACAATTGAAAGAACTATGAAAGCTTAAAGCTCGGTACCTAAAAACTTACCCAGAGCTTCGCTGTAATTTTTCCCAAAGCTTCTCTCTCTAAAATCCTCTCTCTAGAATCGGTTTTTCTCTTCAAAATGGTGTGAGAAATGAAGAGGAAACTTGGCTATTTATAGAAGAAAATGTGACACTATTCACTACTTTTTCATATCGGATATCTGTGTCACGATCCTCACCGGGCCACTTGGCAGCTGACATCATCATTTAAAGCCATGATGTCATGGTGGTGATGTCACTTACTTCCTCAAGAAGTCGCCTTACCGATAAGTTTCCGATCGGTGTCCGATCACGTACTTTCGAGAAATCTCAAAATTCTCAAGTTAACTAACTTTGAAGATCTCCTCTTACTTACTAGAAATGTCTATTCTAATCTAAACCTTGATTCCATACAGGGCATTCCGTGTTCACCAAGTTTCTCGAAAACGTGTCCGCACGGTCCGACATTTAACGCTTTCAATCACCAATCTCTAGAGAAAAATTCACTGATTCCAAATATGTCTAAATAAATTCAAACTCATTCCTAGATATTGAGTTAGAATTTATTTTCTTTATTTCCAAAAATATGCCTATATGCATTTTTCCCTATTTTGTTTTATTAGGAAAATGCACAAACTACCTCGGAATTAACTTCCTAAGAGGTCACTTAAAGGTAAAACTCACTGATCAATATTTTACCTTGACCCTGGGATTCCTATTCCTAGATCTCTAGATAGGATCCATTTCCCAATTTTTAAATTACTATTCACATATTTTACTTTAATTAATTATATTATTATTTTAATATGCAAGTTGCACAAGTTGTTCCTATTTCATTTTTCATTTTTTTCTTTTTATTTGGCCCAAAATTTCGGTTGGCCCTTTAATTATTTTAATAAATATTTATTTTTTATTTAATTAATTATTTAATGATTTATTTATTTAATTTTCCAAAAATTTCCACAAAATTATCTAATTGGTCCATTCTTGTATTAAGGCCTAAAAATACCTAAACTCAATGATTTTTCATAAAATTTCCAATTAATTAGTAAATACATTTTTACTAATATTCCACTAATTTCCAATAATTTTTGAGCTTCACATAATTATTACTGAATTTCCTTTGCTTATGCTTAAGTAATTAGCCCAATATTACTTAATTACTTCATTATCACTTGTTGATAATTTTCTTAATTACAAAGCCTCATTACCTTCATACTCTTGTATTAACATTAGTATTTTCATACCTCTTGCATTATTCCATAATTACAAGGGTATTTTGGTCTTTTACTTCTTTTTGAGTATTTTCCAACAATTTCTCCAATTTCATAATTTATAAAATTACAATAATTAAATATTATATACTCTCCTAACTCACTTGGTCATTTAACTGTCTTTTAGGATTTTTCCATAAATTTTCTAAGTTAATTACCCTTTCTAGGGGCATTTTGGTCATTTTGGCACTTTGGCCCTCAAACTCCCTAATTTCTTACAGAAATTCTACTTAGAAAATTGACTGTATTTATACAAGACCGGAGATTGAAATTTCACTTATCAGAAATATCCAACTTTTATTTATAATATTCCAGATAAATATCCGGGTATTACACCCCCAAAATCGATTAAATAGCTCCTATAATTAGGACTGAAGGGAGTATTAATTATGACCGGTTTGACATGATATTACTATACGATTGGATAACAGACATTTAAATCACTACCTCAACTAGTTCAATGATCGGTCATATTTTGACTACCTTGATTTTTTTTTTTTTTAAAAAATTATAAAGATAATAATTTTATATTTGTGGCGTGTGTATGAAGTTGTAGTTAAATTGGTTTTGATTATATATAAAAATATTAAACATAGTTGAATTTTTGAATAGATCCAAACTCAATCAATGTTGGATTCGATTTGTTGATTTATGGGTCGAGAACTCGAGATAATTAACACCATGACCTATACCTTAACAAGAAATTTTCATAAACTTGTAATTCTAATATTATAGAATACTCTCTTACAATAATCTTTTAGCCTTATCCCTAGCAAGGCTCGACACATTAGTAATAGTTTTTTCCCCCTTTTAAATAAAGAAAAACATGAAAGTATCTCCTAAATCTACAAATTCCAATACAAAGCCCCAAAATGACTTAATCAATGTGAAATCTTCAGTTACATAATACTAGTTTGGGATTAATTTTTTTAGCAAAATTATTTAAATGGCTTAATTTAGAATCTGAAAACCAAAAAATAAAATAAAATAAGACAAAATGATGACAACAAGAGTTTAACAAGTGACAACTTAAACTTATTAAATGACAACAATCAAGGTAGTGATCGATAGCAAAAAATTCTACAAAAAATTCTTGCTAAATATCAATGACAATAACAATTTGACAAAAAATAACTTCAACTTATCAAATGAGATCAACAATAGTGACAGACAACCAATTCCACTAAAAGTAATTAAGTCTTTTAATAAAAAGACTTTATTCCAGAATAGTTTGTAAGAACCTCATTGATCAGAATTAATCCATTTCAAGAAGCCATTTTAGAATTGTTCATATTCCAATTTCAATTATTGTTACATGTGTTTCTCCTTTTTGTTTGGTAATGACAACTATCCTCTTAAATTTTGAATTCTGTGTATATAATTCTTTAAATTTCAGGCAATTGAGAATAATTTACTATTGTTATGTTCTGCTAACAAAATAATGAATTATTGGTACAAACTTAAAATTTTTAAAAATATTTGAAAGCATAGAAAAATTAAATAAAATTGCATACCAATATAGATGGAAAAATATACTATTAAATAAAATTGCATTAATCTCTCCCCCTCCCTTGAATACCAGTATCTTAAAAAAGAAGACGACGATGTTCTCGATATTTATATAAGATTCGAGTATTTTCAGTCTGATAAGCTTTTGAATGTTAATTTATTTTAATCAATAAAATTTGAATCCAGTCCCTTCCATTAAAGACTATAAAAATGCCCCTAAAAATAAATGTGTGGAGGGAGGAAATAATCAACTGATTTATCATAGAAAGAGCCTTTCCAGAGAATATAATGTGATGTGAATAATTGATTTGGCTAATGGCTTTATTCGTAGTGTAGTAACATGAATACTCTCTTGTATGTGGGAGGTTATAGGCTCAATCTTATTTATAACCTCAAGTCGTTTAGTGTGTCTATATATCCTTCAGAACAATTTATTTGAGTATTTTGCCCCATCGCTTTATGTCATAATTATGCACAACTCTCCCATGACCTCTAACATTTTTACAAATAACTCTTGTATTCTTAGTTTTAGTTATTAGTTATTCCCACACAACTTAAAGTTTAGGGGTTTTATGGGGTTATAAATATATAAAAATAAGGTAAAGGAGCATAAATACACATGTGTTTTACCCTCGGGAGCACCCAGCACCATATGCTTTTTATGGGAGCAAAAATAATACACATGTGGTTACATTTTTGGAGCAAAAATAATATCACTGTTAAAATCTAACTTAACGGTGCATTTGCAACAGAAAATGCCATATTTACAACAGCAAATGTCATATTTACATCAACATTTAAACACCTTGATTTTGAACATAGAAATGTCATTTACAAAAAAAAAGGCTATATTTACAACAGGAAGTGTTGTATTTACAACAAAATTTAAAATCTGGCCATATTTACAACAGAAAATGTCATATTTACAATAATATTTAAACACCTGGATTTTAAACATAGAAATGTCATTTACAACAGAAAAAATGCTATATTTACAATTGGAAGTGTTGTATTTACAACAAAATTTAAAATCTGGCCATTTACAAAAAAAAAACCATATTTACAACAGGCTAGATTTTAACGGTGGTGTGACTTTTACTCCAAAATGTAACCACATGTGTATTTTTGCTCCCAAAAAAAGCATATGGTGCTGGGCGCTCCCGAGGATAAAGCACATGTGTATTTTTGCTTCTAAACCCTAAAAATAAAGTTTAAAGGAATATATAACTGATGGTCGGGAGTAAGTTATCCAAGTAGAATTAAATGTTTATGGAAGTTAATTATTAAGTTTTAAGGGTTAAATGAATTATTTGTATATGGCCAAAACTTCATGTGAGTGTTGTATGATTTATGAAAAAAATAGTTGATAAAAGAAAAAAAAAAATTATGGTGGAGAGAGAGAGAGAGAGAGGAATTAAAGGGAAAGAATGGGGACCAAGGAGAATTATTTTTCTATGTTTGTTGCATTTATTATTTTTTCTCCCTTCTTACCAAACCCTTCGCGCATGCATTTGAAATCTCATAATTGAAATGTCGTATGAGTTCGACAGTCTTATGAGACAAGTAAGAATTAATTAATTTACAAAATTTGAAAGTATTATCCTCTATTTTTTAAATTAAAAATTTATTGATAAATCCAAAAGCTGCACGAGCAGGGTGTCATGTTAAGACAAAAGTCCCAATGTTATTGGCTGTGCTTATTGCCAAAATATTAAAATGTTGAGGATTGAATTAATTAATACTATTGTGAAACAAAAGTAGGTATAGGCATCTCACAATAAGAGAAACACATAAATAAATAAATAAATAAATGTATATAGTTGTATAGATTAATAACAATGTTTGGAACAATCTGAGGGAGAAGGCCATATCATATTTAGACATATATAGAGTGAAAGTTGAAGAGGACATTCCAACAAGAAGTTCATATAATTATTTTATAAGAAGCTTTGATTTTAATTAGAGGATAATTAATATATAGTGTATGCATACTAACTACTACAACACTTATACAATGACCTAGAAGTATGTTCATACGTAATACAACCAAATAGGTACATATTGTTATGGGTGGATGCGCAAGAGATTAAATTTATTATGTTGTGAATTATTAATATTGTTTCTTGTTCAGAGTTTTTTATATGATACATAGGAGTGGAATTGTTGGGGATTGTGCTTACTTTTCTTTAATATTTATATTATACTAAAATGCGTAAAAATATATTAATTCAAAAATAAAAAGTTGCACCAAATCAATAATTTAGAGTTCTAAATGTACCGCACTATTTATAATTTATATATAATATGATTGATTGTAAATTTTATAGTTTAATTTATTATTTTAAAAAATAAATATACATCTCATACATTCTACAAATTTAATAAAGGGTTAAGGTGCAAAGATACATATGTGATTTTCTCTAAGGAGCACCCAGTAGCAAGTGCTTTTTTTAGATGCAAAAGTGACTATGTGGTTACAAATTAGGTGCAAAAATACTGTTTGACCGTTAAGTTTGACTTTGATCGTTAAGTTTGACTTTTTTTGTTGACTGGACGATGACGTGACATTTCAAAGGTGAAAAAAATACACATGTGATTTGTCAATAAGAGCGTCAAACATCAATTTTTTTTTTAATTTAATAATTTTATTTTTAGTATCCTGAAAGTACTTTTTACCAGTCACTTATAAATATTTTTTCGTATCAGTCAGTATCATTTAGTACCGACAATACTTGAAATATTTTTGAAGATCCTAAAATAACTTTTCAAGATTATGAAGTTTTTTTTTTGTACCTTTTTAGTAAAGTCAGTACCCTGAAATATTTTTTTCAGTATCAGTTAGTATCCTTTTTAGTACCGGTCAATACGTGAAATATACTGACTGATACTGAAAAATATTTCAGGTATTGACCGGTACTAAAAGGATACTGACTGATACTGAAAAAAATATTTCAGGGTACTAACTGGTACTAAAAAGTACTTTCAGGATACTGACTGGTACAGAAAAAATACTTCATAATCTTGAAAAGTTATTTTAGGATCTTGAAAAAATATTTCAGGTATTGACTGGTACTAAAAGGATACTAACTGATATTGAAAAAAATATTTCAGGGTACTGACTGGTAAAAAGTACTTTCAGGATACTAAAAATAAAATTATTATATTAAAAAAAATTGGTGTTGGGCGCTCTTCTTGACAAACCACATGTGTATTTTTACACCTTTGAAATGCCACGTCAGCAAAAAAAAGTCAAACTTAACGGTCAAACGGTATTTTTACACCTAATCTGTAACCACGTGTGTACTTTTGCACCTAAAAAAAACATTTGCTACTGGGTGCTCCTCAGAGAAAATCACATGTGTATTGTTGCACCTTAACCCTTTAATAAAATAGGTGACAAATAGCTTAGGAATATATATGTTAGAGTTACATATGGTTCACCCTATTCTTGATATTAATCCATTCTTTTTTCCTTTTAGTATCACTGCAAACAACTTGAATTCACTAGAGTCAAACAAGAACCTCCAATTGTTGCAATTTAATTCATCTAATAAAATTTTATATGCAATTCTGATTTAATTATTTTTTGGTATTGCAGTGGGTAATATCATGAGATGTTGCCTAGTGAGAAAGCATGTGAAGCGAGCTCAAAACGATCCCAAAATCTTGATTGTAAGATAAGAAGGGAAGGGGAGCACCATTATGTGGAGACTGTTTTGCAATATGCTCCTACCTCATATTCTTTGTTGTTTGGTTACCATATGTTTCATGGTCTTTTGTCATTTATTGTTATGCATTTTCATCAGTCTTTCATATATATATATGAGTAAATACCCTTTTTGGTCCCTGAAAAAACACGCGCTACCCATTTTGGTCCCTGAGTAAAAAAAATGTCATTTTTAGTCCTTAAACAGTAAAAAAAAGGTCCCTTTAGTCCTTTTAGTCATTTTTTGTGGGCATTTTAATCCTCACAAATTCCCAAAGTCCTTTAGTCCCTAAAAGGACCAAAATGACTTTTTTACTCGGGACCAAAATGGGTAGCGTGTTTTCAGGGACCAAAAAGGGTATTTACTCTATATATATATATATGATTTTCTTTGTTTTGCTGTTAAATTTGAGTGACATTGCTCATTGTTTGACACTTTCGAAACAAAATTGCTCTTTCATAGAAACTTCTGAAGAAAAAATAAATAAAAAGGAAAGTACAATATGTTCATATGGAATCATACGTGGCATAATGTCCAATGGGGTGACATTACTCAACCAATGCGACCAGAGGACTACACTAGATCCAAGTAATCGTATCTATCAAACTGACCGAAAAATTGTAATCAGCTTGCACCAATCGAAACCAGACAAACTTCCCTAAAACAATTCCAAATTTCCTCATGAAACCAGCACCGAACTACTCATTACAAGGATTAGCTTGCTCTTGTTAGTCAACCATATATTTTCTTCATCATTTTGATATTCAAATTTTCAAATCTATTCACGATTAGTTTGCTGTTGTTTTTGTTATTGTTATGTATGAAAGAGTCTCCGTGATAAGAGTCAGCAGTTGGAAAACCTATTTTATAGGTTAATTGAACCAACTGTATTACTAGGTTCATTGTTTTTATAACCAAACTAATGTATTAAGTCACTATTACAAAAAATGACTTTTACTTTCTTAAAAGACGTTCTTTCTTGAAAAAGGGAAGTACAAAATAAAAGCGGTGGCATTTTTGTAATTATGTGGAAGCTTTTGGCGTCCTAATTTTAAAAAAGGCTTCCTAATTTAAAATTTGGATGCCAAAAGAAGGGAAATTTGGCAACACTGGCGAGAAAATGAATATTTTTGGTGTCCTAAAATGAATCTGGGACACCCAAAATTTCCAATAACCCGTGCTCCCTCTATTCATTCCACGCACATATACTATCGTCTTCTGAGTTCTCACCATTCGTATTCTCTCTCTCGCACACATAAGAATAACTTGTGCTCCTCCGCTCTACCCCATCCCTTCGCTCCCATATCTGCGAAAGACGGAGGCGGATCTGTCATCTCCTGCGCATGGCCTCCTCCACTCCTCCCTTCCGCTCCAGCGTCCCTAGCTTATAGCCTCATCTCTAGTGTTCACGTGCTCCAACGGCGATGGCCAGGTCGACCCACCAGCAATGGTGTTGGGTGGCGAGGCACCAGCGATCTTTAGGTCCTCATCGATCTCTTCCTCCGACCACATCTCGTGCGTGTCGACGGTGAAACATAACAGGGTTGCAGATCGACAGATCTGGGTTTCTGTGTCCGTGCTTGCCATTGAGGTTCAGAGTCTCGCGGCTCTGATTCTCGCAGCTCCTTCAAGTATACCAATTGTAACACCCCAAATTCCATACCTCTTATTGTTTAAGAAAACATAGTTTTTAGAAAAACCACGGAGTTTGAGGTGCTACATCAGAGTGATGCAGAAATGGAGAGCATGTACTAAAAATTTGGACAATGAGTAACTGAAATAAAATACCCCGACATATGATGATGCCTGGCGTATGCTGGTTAAATTGAAAATCCCGAAGGAATATTCATGTGATACAATATACAGAGCTTTGTATAATTACATTTCTCAAAAAGTAACTATACAATCTAAACCAAGCCTTAACTAGACTTGGGGCAATGAACCTAACTCCGTTAACCGAACAGAATGGCCAGGTAAGTGTCTATCATGGGGGCCTCACCGAGTTCACGGTGACTTAATGGCTGACCCACATAGACTAGCCTTGCCTTCGGCACCAAACTGTTCGAATTACTTTATTAGATCCATGCCTGACAATAGGCTCTGATAACTTCTTCCGGCTCCTGTCTCGACCGGTGCATTATTACAACTTTTCCCCTTGGTCCTCTTTATGACTCCATCTACCGGTTCCCTCTCTGATTCTTGATCCTTTCCTGTACTATTAGTTATGACTGAGGTCCAACGCCCATCGGACCTCAGGTAACGGTTAACCTCATGCTTATCTAAACAATATATGCATGACAGATATTCACAACATTACAGCGGTATATCAACACATAAGCACACAGCAGGTGTATACCAACAGTACATGAGCACACAGCAGGTGTATACCAACAGTACATGAGCACACATCAGATGTATCCCAATAGTACATAAGCACACAGCAGATGTATCCCAATAGTACATAAACACACAACAGATGTATCCCAATAGTACATATCACACATAAGCATACAATAAGCATCAGAGTTAGTGTTACAGTACGCGTACGTACCTTTCACCGTGTAATGGCCAAACGTCCGGCCTTTTGAACCTGACTCCGGACTTCCCGGATATCCTAAAGGGTAATACCGTATCTATTAATTCCTACACAATATCCTAATAGATATCTTAGTCAAAAATGACTATTTTACCCCTGACTTTAGGAATCGCTAACCGACAAAATTTCGCCAGAGCTTCGCTACTTTGACTTTAATCTTCCAAAAATTTTGCTATATAACTTTCTCCATCCATTTTTCGAAATCAAACCATATTTAATCATAAAAACATGATAACAACAATAAATTGGAAGATTAAAGATCAAAACAACATTTAAGCTATGAACTTAACCTAGAACTTCAAGAACTACAAAACCAAAAACTAAAAGCTTGCTTACCTCTTGAAGAACTTCCTCCTTCTTGCTTCTCTCTAGCTCTCACTTCTCTCTACTCTTTAGAATGATTTTTATGTGTGAATAATTGAAGAGGCAAAGGCCCCTATTTATAGGAAAAGCCTATGAATTTCAACCCTTGGATCATCTTTCTCATCAACGGTTATAATGAAGCATATGTGGCCTCATTAGAAATCACCCATCCTCACTTCCTCTCCTCCACCAAACCGTCCCCCTCTCCTTCTCTCACCCTCTTCCACCTTTGCAAGCCTTGGTGGACAATTTCATACCATGTGTGATTTAGAAAAATATCTAGATTTTTATAAGACTTAGTTAGCTCTCAACTAGGCTTTGGAACTAGATGCAAATGAAATAGTTGGTTACTAATTGTTACAGACCTGCATAAGGCCCATATTCAATATATGGCCCAACAAGGGGCAACCCACGTGGCACAGATATGACGTCACATCATTTGGGCTTGGAGGCACACGAGGCCCAACAGTCCAAACCCTAACCCTAAAGTACACTCTATAAATAGGATTTAAACCCTAAAGGTACACATCTTCTAAGCTCTCTCTCATTTGCATATACTGCACACAGAGCACATACACCACCCCTTTGGCTAAACGCCTCTAGTATCATCAAACTACGTGGACTTTAATCCCTCTCTACAGGGTACGTAGGCCCTGGGCATCGCTCCTAGGTCAAGTCCCAATCAATATCTACATACTAGTCTATCAGGACTAGACATCTGTGTTCTACATCAGAACAGTGGCGCCGACCGTGGGGAACCGTAAATTTTGATTCCTGCGACCAAAGATGGTCAATACCAGAAGCAGCAGTCAGATGCCTTTGCACGGGCAGTTCCTGAAAATCCACCGCAGCAAAATCAAGAACCGTAGCAGCCTGTGAAGGGATTCAGAGAAACAATTGTTGTTTGAGCAACGACTTTGGTTTTGAGCTGCTTCACATGGGTTTTCTTTTAACTCTTCGTGTGTCCACATGACGAGAAGATAGTAGGAAGGATCCTCATCCTCTCTCCTTGGGAACCCAGATTTGAGCAACGACTTTGGTTTTGAGCTGCTTCACATGGGTTTTCTTTTAACTCTCCATGTGTCCACATGATGAGAAGATAGTATGAAGGGATTCATTGTTTGAGCAACGGCTTTGGTTTTGAGCTGCTTCACATGGGTTTTCTTTTAACTCTCCATGTGTCTACATGATGAGAAGATAGTATGAAGGGATTCATTGTTTGAGCAATGACTTTGGTTTTGAGTTGCTTCACATGGATTTTCTTTTAACTCTTCGTGTGTCTACATGACGAGAAGATAGTTGGAAGGATCACTAGGATCTCTCTTTGGGAATTATTTTAAGAGAGGGTGTGCTTTATATGGGTTTTCTTTTAACTCTCCATGTCTCTACATGACGAGAAGATAGTTGGAAGGATCACCAAGATCTCTCTTTGGGAATTATTTTAAGAGAGGGTGTGTATCAAGCAGCATATAAACCATACGCTTAGTCCTTAAACGAAACACTTTTCACCTCTGGCATAAATTTAGAGGCCATGCTTGGATTATGAGCAACCACAACATTTGAACTCTCCATGTCATTTTGAGGTACGACAAGTAGTGTTAGACTTGCAACTGCGCTTTGAAAATGTTTACATTCTCCTCTCATTGGACAAGCTGGGCAATTAGGTTGTGTTCACATGACAAGAAGATAGTATGGAGGATCCTCATCCTCTCTCCTTGGGAACCCAGATTTGAGCAGGATCCTCATCCTTTCTCCTTGGGAACCCAGATTTGAGCAATGACTCCACATGATGAGAAGATAGTATGAAGGATCCTCATCCTCTCTCCTTGGGAACCCAGATTTGAACAGGATCCTCATCCTCTCTCCTCAGGAACCCAAGATTGTCACCCTTTCTCGTTGGGAACCCAGACTTTTCAATTCTGGCATAAATTTAGATGCCTTATTTGGATCATAAGCAATCACAACATTTGAATTCTCCATGCCATTTTGATCAAAGGAGTTATTTTCTCAACTCAATGATGCAGGGAGAATTATTTTGAGGCAGGGCAAACAGGAAAATCAAGATAGCCGAGGTTGTTGGTAAGCCGAAGCTGATTCAACGCCCATGGCGTCCCGACTCCATCGCGATAGTCAAGGTTGATGATACGCTGAGACGAGATGCTGAGACACCAAGGTAGGCCGAGAAGGGTAGATGTCGGGATGAGCATTCTGTATCGTCCTGAAATGCCGAGATGATCAGATGCCGCCATTGTCTTGTCGGACTTTCCTGCCTAAAAATGCAAGGCAATGTCTTTTGCCAGCGCAACTTTGACTGGGGAAGAAGTACCGTCGGAGAACAATCGCGGCTTGGGACAACAAGCTGACGAATATCGGGCTTAGGTTTATCTCGAAAAATCAACTTGAGATTGATCTTGGTAAAAAGACCACAAATTGATTTCAGCAAAAAGAGCACAAATTGATCTCGGAAGTCAAGATGTATCAAAGACGGTACTGGCTGAGTCTGAGTATTCTGCAACGTTGCTGGTAAAGATCCCGGCTCCGTGTATTTGAAGGCGGACCCCGGTTACACCGAAACTGGTTAAGATCCCGCCCGTAAATTTGAAGGTGGGCCCGGTTACACCGAATCTGGTTAAGATCCCGGCTCTGTGTAAATTTGAAGGCGGACCCCGGTTACACCGAATCTGGTTAAGATTCCGACTCTGTGTAAATTTGAAGGCGGGCCCCGGTTACACCGAATCTGGTTAAAATCCTGCGATCCTGAGGAATTATTGCGCAAAGTGCGATTGAGTTTTCGCCATGAATCAGACTCAACATCGACGGTCTTGTGTTTTTCTACCCTTGATCCATGATTTTCAATCTTGAACTTCGATTCTTGATTTCTTCACTGAGCTCTGCTGCAAACACTCCATCATTGAAGATGGAAGGCCCAACCCAAGAAGCAAGGTGAAGCCTGGCAGGATAAAGAAGATCCTGGCACACGAACGGGTAGAACCCCGATGCAGACTGGGAAACCAAGATCCGACTTCTGGCATAAGGTCAATCCTAATGATTGGGGAGAGGGGTCGAAGATCTTTCAATCTGGGTGCTTAATCGAAGATGGTTTTCTGGGTTGTGTTCTCAGTTTATCATCGTACAAGAGGAGGAGCGGTGAAACACGATTCCCGATTTGTCCCTTCTCGGTCTAGACGGTGAGTGGCCGATTTGAGCTTCGTCAAGTATGTTTATCGTTCGCCTGAGGTCGTCGACGTCAAGGTTGGCCGGAATCTTTTAGCACACTCTCCAAGATAGCTCATTTCAATTGCGTTATATCAGGTCTGTCTACTGCTTCAACTTATTTAATTTAGCTCCGAACAAAAATGACCTTAATGGTATTCGATTACGACTTGATGATGAATTCCTGATTCGGGGTTGAGTTCAGCTTCGAATGTTTAATCTGAGATGATAATGTTTGAGATGCCTGATATGTCCGAGATTCTTGATGTGTTCGAGATGCCCGAGATGGGATTAAGCCAGGTCCAAGATGTTGAGGGGCCGAGATGCGAACACTGGAGAAGGGTGTATGCCGACATGCTCTCTAATTCTGTGAACAAGGGCTCCGACTTGGAGTTGCTTATTCTGATGCCGAGTTACGTACTTAAATATTTGTTTGTGGTGGTGTCAATCCCTCATTACAAAAAGGGTCCATCAGAAAGGAGAAATATCTTGCATGGTTCAAAGGGAAGCTTATTAAGTTCTTGAAACTGATCTATTTGCACCGCAAAGAGTGAACCTCTTCCTTGCTTGGTAACATATTGTACCTTATACTATGATATATTGCTTAGTCATCAAAGGATTGGCAGTATACTATGACATATTGTACCTTTACGGAAGTTGCTTCACCATTTTCCACGAACGTATGTTGACCTGCAGAATACACACTGACACTTTCAAATTACTGATGGAAAGTATTTGATTGTTGTCGGAAAAGTCTTATCATCAAGGGGCATCAGATAAATATGGAGAAGATTTTGGTCACATTTAAGGTTAATGGTGTTCAACCTACCTCCAAAAAGGAGAGCCTCGGTTACACCAAATCCAGTTAAGGTCCGAGCTCCGTGTTGCGACGGCTACGTCCGCCAAGTCTATATACATGCATGAATCCGAGGTACACAAACTCATTTTCATGAATCATGTTGCGACGGCTACGGCCGCTAAGTTTATGCACATGTATGAATCCGAGGTAAAGAAACCAGTTTTCATAAATCATGTTATGCACATGTATGAATCCGAGGTAAAGAAACCAGTTTTCATAAATCATGTCATGCACGTGTATGAACCCGGGCAAACAAACCTGCTTTCATAAATCATGTTGCGACGTTCGTTTCTCACGAAAGGGAACGAAGACGGATCCCGGTTAAACCAAATTTGGTTAAGATCCCAGCTCCGTGTAAATCTGAAGGGTGGACCCCGGTTAAACCGAATCTGGTTAAGATCCCAGCTCCGTGTAAATCTGAAGGTGGACCCCGGTTAAACCGAATCTGGTTAAGATCCCGGCTCCATGTAAATTTGAAGGCGGACCCCGGTTACACCGAATCTGGTTAAGATCCCGGCTCCGTGTAAATTTGAAGGCGGACCCCGATTAAACCGTGTTACACCCCTACCGGCCTTGCCCTTTCGGGTGGCGGGTTAGAGGGATCCTTTTTACTTATTACCTTTCCTTCGGTAATTATTCTCTTTTGAACTTACATCAAAGCGTACATAGCAGAGCATATGATCGGTTTAGACAACTTACAATGTACTGGTAAAGGTACAATAATCAAGGTAAAGTCCCCATAGGGTTAATGGTACAATTGTCCAAAATAAATACTGTACAGTAAGTATACATCATACAGTCATCCAAATAAAAACATAGAAAATGAGATAAGACATTCCATATGTCTTCAATATTCAGCTTCATCGCTCTTACCCTTATCTTTCCCATAGTCCAACCGGCCTACCGCCTTACACCTGTACCTTTGAAACGAGTCTGAAGTTCAAGATTGAACCCCAGAGTAACTGTTAGACTCATATACAATATGTATACAATGCATGCAATGCAAATCACAATCAGGAAGTAACAATAAACCTGCCTCTGGCACAACAAACTGACATGTAGCAACTCCGTAGGACCGCCTGGTCAAGACAAGCCCCTCGGAAACAGCGCGCTCAGGGGCCTCAGTGGTAAGGGTGGCCAAACCCTAACCACCTACCCCTCCTGAGGCCTCAGTAGCAACCTATGAACACACAGTCACATAGGCCCTACCTACCTCACATATCTCAGTATTGCAGCAACACCCTAAGGACACACAGTCCAATAGGCACCGCAGCCCGATCCTACATGCCCTCGGTACTGTAGCAGAAACCCTAAGGACACACAGTCCAATAGGTACTACAGCCCGATCTCGGTACTGTAGCAGAGGCACTACAGCCCGATGTCCTACATCATGATAAAACACACATGCAAAAGCAACATAGAGTATGCAAGTCAACAGTTACTACCTGACACTCGAAAATGGTAAACTCTTCTCTTCAAGTAGGAGATACGTCCCTCACACATTAATACCCTAGATTCAGCCAAACACCATGCTCGTTAATTACATGAACAAATTTTTCTTCAAGTTCATGAATTTCGCCTAACACCCAAAATTCCAGAAACTTTGATCCATCTTTGCCGATTTTTAATAAAATCTAGAAAACTCATATTGATACGAAATCAGTGGACTTAGAACCCTTAGGATGTCTAGTTTATATGAAAAATAACTATAAAAGCCTTATGGGTTAGAGTCGTTCTCAGATTCCAAAAACGTAGCCACTGGTACGAAACATAACTCATGTTTTTAGGTCATTTTCAGTCCTAAATATCTCTCGGTTGGAAACTCCAAATGACAAAAAATATTATACCAAAATCATCCTTAGGATGTCTAATTTCACCATGTAAAATTCCAGATAAAACGGAACTCATTTACTATTTTAAAACGAACGATTTGTCTTCGCTGCCCAGAAAATACCAGAATCGGCAGATTTACGTCCCTTAAGGTTTAGGGTTTTTCGGGTTCGGAAAAAGTAACCTTGACTTATCCCCACACAAAATCACGTTTTGGACTAAATGGAAACCTCAAAATTACCAAAATCCTACTGCATCTCCACGAAAAACACTATAGGGCAGAAGCAAGAACTTCAAGTTTGTCGGTGAGATGCTTACCTTGGAATTTCGGTTGCGGGTGCCTTCCTCTTCCCTTGGAGCAAACCTTCAGATGAAACCTCCTCTTCCTCTCCTATAAAAAGTGCTGGGAAGGTTCCAAATGAAGGGAGGAGTGACCTTTATATAGGCATCAAGGGTGAAGGTCATTATCCAACTTTGGTTATTGTCCCTTGGTTAAAAGGGTGCTTTGGATTTAAATATAATTTCTTTACTTGTTTCTCAAGGATTCTAGAGGATTCTTTGGCTGAAAATGGCTCCCTAATCTGCCCAAAAATTAGGTTTCCAAAACTGCCCCTGATGGTGGTTTTTGATGCTATTAGGTGTAGGTTTTTTGGTGCAGGGGTAAAACGATCATTTTGCACTGCACTTCATCCAAGTCAGTGGGACCCACGTGATCTTCCCTAGGATGTGCCATAATTACCCTTTTAGAGTCATAATTACATGTCAATCCAATGTCACGTCGGATTTAATTTGTGTGGTCCATATTATTCCAGATTATTTTATCTTTCTCTCTCATCATAATTACTTGATGTGACTTTCTCTTTCCTCATAATTACATGATGTGACCTTTTTCTTTTCCTCCAAGTCACTTTCTCTCTCTGGGCCCACCAATTTCGTCCTCCTCCGGTGTCTAAGGGTCTGGTTCGGACTCCGGAAAAACCCTAACCGGTCCCGCTTAGCTCCTTTTTGCCGGTTACAACTTTCCTCGTAACTCGTGCCACTCTGTGGGACTTGTGTGGGGCCGGATCATCAGTCCCTTCTCTTTCCTCCTCGTTTTCTTCAAAAACGCAGGGAACTCTTACCCATCCAGGAAATATCATCTGCATATTTATTTTAGCACCTTTATGCTCAGCTAATAGTCTCAAACCTTAGGGCATAGATAAATGGTGTTCTTACCAACCAATTAACATCGTATGAGTGTTTTTGTGCCCTTCTGCACTGTCACTTTAATTCCTATGGTCCTTGAACTCTTGATCCGAATACTCATGCAAACAGGAGTGCAATAATGTCTTAAAATATGTCAAGAGGGTACTTAAAAATCCCCAAACCAAATGACCAAAGTACCTTTGCAAAATATCCTCTTAACTTGGCTTATTTTGCAAGTTTTGTTGACTTTTCTCTCTCCTCCTTGTCTTGCACGAATTTTAAGCAATTTCTCTTTCTTCATGATGACTTGATTTGACCTCTTGCATCTATAATTATGAAGGGACACGTGTCATGCTCTTATTGGTCCAACACAAAAGTAGCTTTTTCCCTTGTCATGATGACGGGACACGTGTCATGATTTTATTGGACCAACACAAAAGTATGTCATCATTAGTCATCATGACCTTATTTTATTATAGTTACTTTATCGGTGTCTACTCGGGATTCTGCCTGGGTTTACTCGAGAGTTCTTCACGAATACCAGTGTTTTCTCAAAAACGCAGGGCATACCCAACTGCCCTGAAAATGTCGTGTACTTACTTATACCGGCATATTTTCACTCAACTAATTGTCCTATACCTCAGGACATAGTTGGGTGGCATCCTTTCCACCGGATTTACGCCGTATAGGCCTTTGTGCCCCTCTTTCATTGGCACTTTAATTCCACGGCTTATACTTACTAGGTCCACTGACCTGTATGGCCAAGTTACTTAGTCTCAGAGAGGCTTCCTAACTCTCGACATTCTTGGGACTCTTCCCGAACTGGGCTTAATCGTCCCCCTATTTTAGGCTTATTCCCGGTTCTCGGGGTTCAGAATTCGGGGTGTTACAAACCGAATCTGGTTAAAGTCTTGGCTCCGAGTAAATTTGAAGGCAGACCCCGGTCAAACCGAATCTGGTTAAAATCCAGGCTCCGTGTACTGTTTTTGGAAAGAGGGCGGACCTGTTTTAACTGAATCTAGTTAAAATCTAGGCTCCGTGTTTCCAAGTCTATCTAAAATTCCTATAAGGAGTTGATTGCGACGGCAATGACACCAAGTCTATTTAAAGTCCTTTATTGGATTATTTGCGACGGCAATGCCGCCAAATATATTTCATACAGTTAAAATCTGGGCTCCGGGTAAAGCTTTGCAAAGGAGTCCACCTCCAAAAAAAAAAAAATAAGAAGGCGGACCCCGGTTACACTTAATACAGTTAAAGTTCGGGCTCTGTGCAAGGTCATCGAACCCGGCTTTTCAGTCGAGCAAAACCGTCATCGTAAGCTTTCGCAACTCGGTCGCTTCCAAGCTCCGTGTAAAGTTTTGCAGGACGCAAAAAGAAAGCCGACCCCGGTTACACTGTATTCCAGTTAAAATCTGGGCTCCGCGTAGAGTTTTGTCGGATAAAACCGAGTTATACAGTTAAATCCACGTTTCCATAATCAGTTTGGAACTCGGTAATCCGCGTTTCCACGATCAGTTTGGAACTCGGTAACACTGAAAGAACAGTTAAATCCGCTTTTCCATGATCAATTCGGAACTTGGATGAACTGACCGCGCTCCTTAATTGGAACCCGGATACATTGAACAAAGGAAGCCAGGGTAGTTAAACCCGGCATGTGACAAAGCGAAGCCGTCACCGTAAGCTTTTGCAACTCGGTGCTTCCAAAACTTAACCCAGCTTTTCAGTCAAGTGAAGCCGTCACCGTAAGCTTTTGCAACTCGGTCGCTTCCAAGACTAAATCACGCGAGGCCACTCTTATCGGCCCTTGCAAATATTTGGGACAATTAACGACGTGCCAAGTACCTACAAGGGAATGGACAAAGACTCGGGTCACTCAACCTAGTCATACTCCAACCAAGGGTATAAGACTAACACCGGGGCCAACAAGCCCAGGTCCTTTAAAGCTACACGAGGCCGCTGTCATCAGCCCTTGTGAATATTTTGATGCATCGAAATCGACACCTAGATAAGAAGGCGAACAGTCATGCCGGACCCTGATCAGGTCAAAATGTTTAAATGTGTGTCCTTACGACTACGGCTGAGCATGTGACAGTTTGCCCTTATCCTGGTTAAGATACCAGACAACGACTCCGGAACCTCGTAGCATGGTTCATTTGAAAACCCCTACCCATACACTTGGTCTCTAATACCAGAAGAGTACAAGCGGACTCTACATAACTAAGACCTTGGCCTGGTCAATCAATAGAACTCCGAACACATGTTTGGATTTATATAATCAACTTATCGTTGAAATGAAGACTAAACTCGGACATGAGATCCAACGTAAAAAGTCAATACACCCCAGCAGCCAAGAGCCCTTGACTGCCAGGCTGGGGGTAACAAGTGTGGCATTGTAAAGCTTTCAGCGACATAAGCAAAAACCCAGTCCGTTCCTCTTCAGGAAAATTCGGATTTGGGAAATTCGGTGTTGCAACAAACAAACCCGGAGACCCGGATGATTGAAGAAGAAGAGGTCTTGACGATCATAGAAAAAAACAGACGAAGTTTCAAAGCAAAATTAACCCGGACTACATGTCTGGGGGCAATTCAATCAGAATACAAGTAACTCCGGAGTTCTTTGAAACTCGGATAGACACTTTATCAAAATCAAACGAGTGGTAGCAACTCCGATATGATATCCGGATTCAACAACAGATCCACCCTGGCAGTCCAAAGACCTGGACTACCAGGCTGGGGGAAATTACTATACAGTTGTCAATAACTGGAATTAATGCAAACTCGAACAGGAGTTCAAAATGAGCAAATTAAACGATTTGCACACAGTAAGTATTTTTCAAATATTGTGATTTGCTTACGTATTATCAAATGCAGGAATATACGCCGGGTAATTATCCTGGGAAAAATTGCTACGAAAACAAGCAAGGGATATTATTTCTTCTCAAACAACCCGGATGAGCTGGATATATCTCGGCCAAGTTCGTATTTCACAGTCAATCAAACAATTAATCTCGGTAGCTCAGAGACCTGAACTACCGAGCTTGAGGGCAACTGTTACGGACCTGCATAAGGCCCATATTCAATATATGGCCCAACAAGGGGCAACCCACGTGGCACAAATATGACGTCACATCATTTGGGCTTGGAGGCACACGAGGCTTAACAGTCCAAACCCTAACCCTAAGGTACACTCTATAAATAGGAGTTAAACCCTAAAGGTACACATCTTCTAAGCTCTCTCTCATTTGCATATATTGCACACAGAGCACACACACCACCCCCTTGGCTAAACGCCTCTAGTATCATCGAACTACGTGGACTTTGATCCCTCTCTACAGGGTACGTAGGCCCTAGGCATCGCTCCTAGGTCAAGTCCCAATCAATATCTACATACTAGTCTATCAGGCCTAGACATCTGTGTTCTACACCAGAACGTACTAATAAGATATATTTAGGTGCTAATCATAAAATTTATCCAAGTCTCTCATTTGCTTCATAGTTTTCGAAAATTATAACCTTTCTTAGATATCTCTAATTGTCTTTGATTAACTCAAGATTAAATGTATAAGTTGGGTAAAATAAAAATCATGGCTTCATTAGGGATTTTTACCAGCCTTCTAATCATTTAAGATTAATTTCAAAAGTTAAGGAAAAGATTTTGGAGATAACCTACTCCAAGCTAAAAATATACTTGTTCATAATAAGTCCTTATATTTGATCTATGATTAACACATCTTAGTATACAATTTATTTTCTATCGATTCTCATTTACTTGAGTCTTGAATTAATCCCATTGGTTTTTAATTCTCAAAATATCTTCACACTTCTCTCTCCTAAATACTAGGCTCACAATCACCCACAACTCTCACAACACACTTTTCTCTCTCCTACACTACACACACAACACTCACACACACACAATTCGTCCTCCCCCTTATCTCTCTCTTCATCAATTTTTGCTTTATGCTTTATTTCCTCATTGGTCCATAGTTATTTACTTGGATTAAGGCTTAATTAATTAGGACCATTAGATTAACTTTATTGGATTCAATCTTGACCATTGGATCTAGTTGCAATTGTTGACTTTTCAACCTTGATTAACAAAGTTTAATTAACATCTTAATCATGTGCTTAAGTGCCCTTGCATTGCATCTTTCATTGCTTAATTAGTTTACTCTATAATCCTAGTCATTAGAGTATCATTAGTAAACTAAATCTAATCTCTGCCTTCTCGTTTTCGAAAATAAGGGCCTTCCATTGATAATCCTAATTTGCCTCTAATCACCTTGAGGGATTATGCAACTAATCTCAATTAGTGCAAGCTAAATTATTCATCTATTGTTGCTAATTCCCATCAATTTGTTTAAGTGTTTACATAACACTTTCATGCTTATTTAAGCCATAAACAATTATCATTTTATGTGCTAATTTAATCACATTTTGTAGCCCCTAAATATTGTCTCATAATTAACCATTGGTTAATTAATTCCAAAGTAAAATTTGGATAAAAATATAATCAATAGATCATATTTCTTTGAGACACATATTCACCTTTGTTATTTTGCTAATAATTAGCCAAAATAAAATGTTTATATGAATTATGAAAATTAGGGTATTACACCAACACTCGCGGCTCCGATTCTCATGGCTTCTCCCTCACCAGCATTTTTGGATTTGGATATTTTTTTTCCTTTTATTCTGATTGTTAGATCTAGAATTTTGGATCTGTTAGTCTTATTGTTAGCTCTGGAATTTTTGGATCTATATTATTTGCATCTGCTAATCCTAGATTAATTTTTGGATTTGTATCTGCATCTGTTGGCTCTGGAATTTTTGGATATGTGTTATGTTATTTAGCTCTATAGTGAGTTTTGGTTCTTCCTCCGTCTTCACACAAGATGAGAGCAATTGGCCTTGCTGCTTTGAATTGGTTGAAACATTCCAGCCGTAACTCATCGACAGACTCCCGAACATTACCTGTTTAGGGTCCTTTTTTTTTTTAAAGGACTTATGGCGTTCCAAAAACAAATTTGGGACGCCTTAACTATTGCTTATGGCGTCCCAAAACCAAATTTGGGACACCTTAACTGTTGCTTATGGCGTTCCAAAAACAAATTTGAAATGCCTTAATTGTTGCTTACGATGTCCTTTTTTTTGGGGGGACGTCGTAACTCTCTCTCTTACTACATCCCTTTTAAATGTGTCCCCCTCTAAAGGGACGTAAAATAGGTCCAAAAACGGACGTTAAAACGCCTATTGAAGTAGTGAGTCCAATTTTCTTCATTTTATTTTTGAGTAGATACATTACATAGACTTTTTATTTTAGGGTCAACAAGATACATTACATAGACTGATCAACTGTGCAATGAAATATTTAAAATGTGCTAAAATAAATGTGGATGGTGGCCATTTCAATAAAGTTTTTCTTGCACTAGTTATCTATATTTTCCTCTTAACCCTTTATATATATATATTATATGAAACATTTTTACATCACCAAATTGAAAAAATGATATGGATGACGCCTATTGAAGTAGTGAGTCCAATTTTCTTCATTTTTTGAGTAGATACATCACATAGACTTTTTATTTTAGGGTCAACAAGATACATTACATAGACTGATCAACTGTGCAATGAAATATTTAAAATGTGCTAAAATAAATGTGGATGGTGGCCATTTCAATAAAAATTTTCTTGCACTAGTTATCTATATTTTCCTCTTAACCCTTTATATATATATTATATGAGACATTTTTACATCACCAAATTGAAAAAATGATATGGATGACATGTGAACTGCCAGCTCAGCATATTTGGTCAACTAACGGTTAACATTAATTGAGATAACGGCCAAGACAAATTTCCTTCTTTTTGACATCACTTCCGGGGCAAAATTGCACCCTGAAAAATTTTCAAGGTAAAATTACCCCATGGAAAAAACTTCTGGAGCAAAATTGTCTCCTAACCTATATATAAACATGAGCCTTGTTGACCAAGAAAAGATATCTTTTTCAAATAAAAACTATTGGTATGTCATAATTCATAAGATTTATATTAAAAATATGTGGGGTCTTGATAGTATATGTTAAGCTAATCAATTTCTCACTCACACACACACACGGGGTAAATTAGTGAAAAACTTTTTCACAAATTACGAATAATATGACAAACTTCATGTGAAAAAAGAGTTGAAATAATGTTTACAATGAATAACTAATTATAATAATTTTATAAATTTTTACATTAAAGTGACAAAAGTCTAGTCCAAATAAATTTCATCCCATTTATTTAATTTTAAGTATTTTTATTGATACTTTAATTAACTAATATTTCTTAAATTAAATGAATGGAACTAAAAACTAATTCCTGTCAATGCTTCAATTAACTGAACCTAATGTTCATTCTTCAATTCAAGAAATTTTGATCATATTCAAATGAAGGATATAGCTATCATCAATAGTTAACATGTTGCTCTATTTATAAGTTATAATAAGTAAAAGACAGCTAAGTCATATTATTTACAAATTAAAATCAGCATAATATCTTCAAGAGTCTGCACAAATTACAAAAGAAAAGAAAATAAAGGTGCTTAGATATGTTTGATAAAAGGAGGAAAAGTTAGGGAGCATCCACGTGAAAATCAAGGTTGAAACACGTTTGGTCCCACCACTCACTATCCCTTTGTTAAGCAATTAGTAATGTTACTGTGCAAACACATGTAATTCCCTCAACATACGCGAAATAATTGATTCATGCCATTCTAGATGTATATGGACACTGAAAACAGACCAAGGTTAAGTAACATTTTAGGTGCAACTATATATATATATATATATATATTCATTTACCACATGGGAATGCAACAAGTTAGCTGAACTGTACTCTTGTTATGATATTTGCCCTATTCTTTGTCTATATATTCCCTTTTCCTTTTTCTCCTTTTAATTTACTTATTTTTCCTCTTTTACTTTCTTTACTACCTTTGATATGTCCCTACATTTTTTTAATTAAATTATTCAAAACTCCTTTATTTAAAGTATAGTTTAACTTTTAACGATAGAATTTGACATTCAATGCCCTTATATAAACTTTCAAGCTTATGTATAGAAGTGACCTCCATGTTCTTAATTAATATATTATTTCATTATGGAAGTGTAACATATACATATATATTGATGGTGATGTATTATATTCTCCTAAACATTTTTTGTTTCGTTTTGAGAAATAATATCTTTAAATTAACTTTTGAATTATATGTCAGTAATGATCTCAGTCACCTCTATAAATTTCCATGTTTATAAAAAATTTATCTTAAACCTTTAAATACCAATTTATTTAATTTATGCAAAAGTCAGAGTCTTTAAAAACATTATGTGCAATAATTAAAATATTTTCTTAAATCAATAAAAGCCAAACGCACCCCTGCTTCCTAGCTATTTGTATGCACCTTCACTCTCTGTCGTTCTTTCTGTAGCACCAATCAATCAAACATCTCTCTCTCTCTGAGAAACCACTGTGAAAACGTATCAACATGGAAAGTGATGCCCAAGACACCTTTGGCTCATCCACTTCATCTCCATCATCATCTTCTTCTTCTTCTTCTTTATCGTCAAACTCAGATTCTGCAGGTACCAATAAGAGCGACTCAAGAGGTGTTTCAGATCAGAATGGTGATGATAGCTGCAACAACAACAACAAGAAGAAGCAGATCAGAAGTGAAGAAAAGGATCATAATGAAAATAACAAAAATAATGATAATGATAAGCTTCCAGCTTACAGAGGTGTGAGAATGAGGAACTGGGGAAAATGGGTTTCTGAGATTCGTGAGCCCAGAAAGAAATCCAGAATATGGCTTGGAACTTACCCTACTGCGGAAATGGCGGCTCGAGCTCACGATGTCGCGGCTTTAGCCATCAAAGGTCATTCGGCTTTCCTCAATTTCCCTCACTTGGCTTCGGAGCTTCCCCGACCGGCCACCACCGCCCCGAAGGACATCCAGCCGCTGCCGCAAAGGCTGCAGCTACTGTCTTTGCGGTGTCAACTAATGATAATCATTGTGATCAAGCCGAGGAGGTTGGGCCAGGCCAAGCCGAGCGAGCCTCATCATCGTCTTCAGCTCAAGACCAGTCTTGTTGTTCTTCAAAGGAAGAGGATGCTGCTTTGTTTGACCTACCAGATCTTTTCACTGATGGCAACAATGGCCTTTGTTCTTATGCTTCTGCTTCTTCTTCCTCTTCTTCTTCTTGGAATTTTTGTACAGCTGATAGTGGTTTCAGGCTTGAAGAGCCATTTCTCTGGGAAAATTACTAGATAGAAATAATCAACTGTTTTTCTCTTTTGTGTTTGTAAAAATAAATAATAAAAAATGGTAAAATTCAGAATTTCCAAGTAGAGAATTCACTTCTTCAAGAAAGGCTTTTCTTTAAAAAAAAAATTGTTTAGTGTTTAATTTTTCAAGGATATATGATGATCTATCCCTATTCTTTATCTTTTCCCCAGTTTACATTTTTTCTTGCAGAGATTGAAAATTGATTAAGATTAAAAGCTGAATCATGATATGATCAGTCTCTTAGTTTTGTAAGTTCAAGGTATTATAGTATATTCAAACACCGAATCATGCTAATAATGGAGCAATAAAAAGAAAAATTTAGTGACAGAGCAGTTTAATTAATTTGGTTTACACTCATCATAGAGACGTCCATCTTCATCATTATTATTTTCTTACAATATCCAGTTCAGGTTAATTAATATTTATGATGACATATAATTAAAATTAAATTTGTATAATTATTTGGTTTCAATTATATAATTTACATAATTTTTTAAGACTAACATGATAGATTATTACTTGGCCAAAAAAAAAAAACAGGATGGATTATTTAGCAATCTCACCCAAGGTTGTCAAACTCACGAGTCTAAGCAAACTCGTGACAAATGACATAAAATCGTATCCCGAACTCAAATCGGTAAAATCGTAAGAGTTTACTTTTATCATTAAATATGTATTAACAGTGTATAATTAAATAATTAAAATATAAAAATGACAATAATTTAATTTAAATATATTTTAAATCCAAATAATTGAAATGAAATATATCAACATTTATAATTTATTATATTTAATAAAGAAATTTCTATAAAATTCATATATAAAGTCATTGAGGATGACAAAATTGAAAAAAATAAACACAGTTTTGTAAGCTACAACGTAAAACGGTAAATTCGGTGTGTAAACTTGTGAGTTTATCTCAATTTACACGACACGATTTTACTACGTACTTAACTCGATTTAGTAAGGTAAAAACGGTAACTCTGAGAGTCAACTCGCGAGTTTGACAACAATGATATCACCTAAGATAAGTAACTTTTTTTCAAAAAAAAAAAAAAAAACATGAAAGCTCTCTTTTTTTACTGTGAATGATATTTATTGGATTAGGAAGAGTTAATAAGAAGGATATCAAGTATATTTTTCTTTGATTAATATATTTTACACTAATTACAGAAATAGATAAAATTCAAGAAAATAATATTCTTGCTTGATTTAGATTCCAACATCTTGATGAAGGTTTGATGCAGTTGACCGTAAAGCTAGCCAACCTGAACTTTAATTTCATTTTTCTTTTTTCTACTTTATGTCAAAAAGATAGCCTGAAGATTAAATGCATCATATAGTAATCATTTCTTTATCAGCTGGGCATTATTACAAATATTTAAATAAACAATCAACAACATGGTGTTATTAATTAATTATATACAAACACCTAGAAGGGACTGAGCTCGCAGGGAATAATTTTTTTTTTTCTTTCTTCTTTTACAAAGCATATCATCAACTTTTTTGTCATGATTGGGAATAAGAAATAAAATTAATCTGATTATTCCAAACCCACATGGACACTCATACTGGTATCCAAAGAAGGTGACAACATCATTATCTGACAAGATAATTTATACTGGTTATTTTTTAGAAAGTATTTTTATTGGAAAATGACAGAAAAAACCACTTGAATTTTAAAATCCTGTTGAGAACAATAGTAATGAGATTAACAAGAATAATAAAGCAATTGATAACTCATTTTGTTGGAAAATCACATATTTAGGATTTTGAAATTGAAATGGTAATTTTTTTGAGATTTTTCCTATACTTTTATTCTCTTTAAAGGAATTTCATAGTTTAAGGAGTATTAATTTTTTTTTTCTTTCATATGTCCATATTTAATAAAGATAATAAGATCAACAAGATATTGGTTGAAGTTTATGGCTCAGTAAGCTGAATAATACAAATTCAAATCCTGGAAAGTATAATTATTGGGAGAGACAAAAAATCATTTGCACACTAAGCCTTGAAAAAAAAATCCTTGATCAAATAAAAAAATAAAGAGAACAAGAAAGAGTAGAAGTTAATAACTTATTAATATGATGTTTGAGTTTAATGTACTAATTAATAAGGGGTAATATTAAGAAAAATTGATAAATTTAATATTTTAACTTTTTTTTATTGGTACATCTACACTAGTTAAAAATAAATTATATTTGGGGAGTTAATATATGCATAACTAAAGTTGAAAATTAAATATAACAAAGTACAGGGCCCATGTTTCCCAAATTGCTGATATGCCTGAGTGAAACAGGCCTGGGCACTTTTCCCCGATAATTAAAAATAACTTATATTTGGGGGGTAAATATATGAATACCTAAAGTTGAAAATTAAATATAACAAAGTACAGGGCCCACGTTTCCCATAAGAATTATTACCCAATAAAGTAAAAGTTCTACAGGACCTCACTATTGAACATACAAATTAAAGGTGAATAAGAAAATTGTCTTACTTTTTCGCAAAAAGAAAAAAAAAAAGAAAAGAAAAAACACGAATATGGAATAAATTAATTATGAAACGATCAAAAATAATTTTAGTGTATTTGCGCCTTCATTAATATCATTGTTCTAAATTTTAATCTGACTTGGAATGGCTAACTAGAATAGTTTGCATAGTAGGAGAGTTAAGCACATCTAAACGGTCCAAATCTGAGTTTTTAAAAATCTATGTTTGTTAAAATAATTATTTTAATGGGTATAAAATCTAAAATATATATGATCTCTTAATTATTATTCTTTCAAAAAATGATTTTTATTCTAAAATTAGCATTAAAAGAAAAATTAAATATGAATCATTCAAAATTAGATATGAATGATCCATATGCAGGGGTGGACCCAGAAAATTAAAGAAGGGGGGCACAATTGGCGGGGGGATTCAAGGGCAGTGCCATTGGAAATTTTTTTTTAAAGTAAAGTTTTAAATGCATCAAAAAACAAAAGAATATAAACAAGAAAAAATTATATCAAAAAAAAATATTTATGAAATCAAGTGAATACTAATGATGTAATAAGAGAGACAATTATTTTACAAACCTGTCAGTTAGAAAAGTAAGGCTAATGTAACAACCCGACTTTTTAAAGCAGTATAAATTTTTTTTTTTTTAAAACATCTTTTCAAACCATCAGAGTAGAGCATTTGAGCGGAAGAGTAACTGATAAATAGATTCAAAAAGCCAACAGTAGTGTATCTGCACCCAAGATACAGACCGATTGCACCCAAAGATACTGACAGATTGCACCCAAGATACGACACAGATTGCACCCAAAGATACAAACACAACCTCTAACCACTATATGCATTCAAACAAGATAACATCTATACAACACACCTACCACATATATGCATACCATAAACATCGAGTTAGTGTTACAAGACGCGAACGTACCTTCGTTGATTGTAGACGTTTATATTTCTAATCGTACTTTTTTACTAAAAACGTGAAAACGCCCAATAGCGGCACTTCGGCAACAGAACGGCAGCAGATTAGGATTTCGACGTCCTATAGGAGTAATATCACTTTCATTAGTGATTTGGCATTATAACGGCATTTTAGGTAAAAATTACCATTTTGCCCCTATACCCCTACTTGGCGGAATTTCGCCAATACTTCGCTACATAGGCTATTTTCTTCCCAAAATTTCGCCAGAACTTCGACGCCATCATGGTTTTCGAAAATAAAGACTAAAATAGCCCTATCATATGATATCTAATCATACTTTGAAAAATAAAGGCTACTCTAGCATTACTACTCTAACTATTGAAAGAACTACGAAAGCTTAAAGCTCTGTGACCGAAAATCTTACCCAGAGCTTCGCTGCGTATTTCCCAGAGCTCCTCTCTTCTTTCCCTCTCTAGATTCGGCCAAGGCAAGAAAGAAATGGATGTGAAGAATTCAAGAGCACCTTAGGCCTATTTATAGAATTTTCAAGGGACATAAAGGTCATTTTTGAGTTTGTTCTAAACCATTAGATCTAACTTGTTTTGAAAGGCAAAATCTTGGCCTTTGATCCCTTTGGTCGACATAACAGCCCTAGGTGGCACCAAAATTGCATCATCTTGATGATGTAATTAACTTGTTAAGGAAGGTTTTGTACCGATAAACCTCGATCGGCACTCGATTCGCGTAATTTCGAAAAATCTCAAAATTATGGATTTACAACTTTGAAGACCTTCTCTTCCTCATCAATAATATCTATTTAAACTTGAATTTTGACTTTAGACAGGGTTCCAACTGTCCTACTGAAGTTTCTCGAAAACGTGTCCGAACGCGTCCGGCTTCGTAACGCATTTCAAATTACCAACTTCTTCGAAAAATTCACCGATTCCAAATATGTCAAAATAAATTCAAACTCATGCCTAGATATTGAGTTAGAATTTATTTTCCTCTTTTCCAAAAATATGCCTATATGCATTTTTCCCTATTTTGTTTTATTAGGAAAATGCACAAACGACTTCTAATTAACTTCCTAAGAGGTCACTTAAAGGTAAAAACTCACCGATCAATATTTTACCTTGACCTTGGGATTCCTATTCCTAGATCTCTAGATAGGATCCGTTTCCTAATATTAAAATTACTATTCACAAAGTTTCACTTTAATTAATTATAATATAAAATAATGCCAACTTGCATATGTACCTATATATTCATTTTCATTCATTTTTTTTTTCAATTTTAATTAATATTTATTTTTTATTTAATTAATTATTTAATGATTTATTTATTTACTTTTTCCCAAAAATCCCCCTAATTGGTCCATTCTTGTATTTAGGTCTAAAAATACCTAAACTCAACTATTTTTCTCCAAAATTTCCAATTAATTAGTAAACATATTTTTACTAATTTTAAACCTTTTTCCACAAATTTTTGAGCTTTACATAATTATTTCATAATTTTCTTTGCTCAGGCTTAAGTAATTAGCTCAATATTACTTAATTACTTTATTATCACTTGTTGATAATTTTCTTAATTAAGACACTCCTTTATCTTCAAACTTTTGCCTTAACATTAGAATTTCCATGCCTCATGCATTATTTTATAATTTACAAGGGTATTTTCCATAATTTTTCTAAGTCATTTATGTCCCTTAGGGGCATTTTCGTCATTTTGGCACTTTGGCCCTTAAATTCCCTAATTCAAATTTCAGGGTATTACATTTCTCCCCGTTAAACAAAATTTCGTCCTCGAAATTTGTATTCTACCCACTATACTTTGTACTAACTAGACTTCGTCCTTCCTGACTATACTACGCGCGTCGGATCTTCACTTTGTCCTGTCACCGCTCCTCCTGGTGATCGAGAATTCGCTTTGGTTTGACCATAAAGATCTTGTCATATTGTACTTTGATATATAGTGTCTCCCGAGGCGCCCATACACCGCGGTCAACACCACAAATACCAAAATGTCTCCATGGCGCCCATACACCATGACAACACAAGATATCATACATGTCACCATGGCGCCCATACACCATGGCAACACAAGATACCTCCTACTCAATGACATGATCACGGCCGAATCGTAATATCTAAGAAACATGGAATACATCACGGAGGTGGTTCTCGTATCGTATAAGTCAATCGAATAGCTAACACCTAGTTCATGCAATGCATAGAGAAAATTCCTTACTAAGAGAGATAGTACCTTGGACTCTCTCCGAAGTTCTCTCGTCCATTGTGTCGGTTAACGCGTACATTCGGCCCGGTTCTGTGGCCTCATCTTCGCAGCTATCTCGTGACAATTCGGGGCAATGTGTCCTTGTTTCGACATCTATAGCAAACTCGCTCTCTACACTTTTCTCGTGACAGTTTGAAATGATGTGCCCCGGCTTCCGCATCCGTAACAAACCCGTCTACCACCACAACTACTGTAATGGTACTTCCCGCAATGTGACACGGTCGGGTTACGGCATCCTCGGGTTGCTCTGCTCATACCGGAATGGTCTCTTGTTTTCCCTTTGCGAGTCCCTCCATGGTGCCTCTCTTTTCCGCGAGGAATTCTCACTACCGACCTCGCTACGATCCGTACCGCTTGTGCTTAAGTGCCGGGTTTACGCAGCTCCTTTCGGTTGCGCTCAATTAGTCGGCAAGATTCTACCGCTTGGGCTAGTTTAGGAAACTGCCGAGATACCACCTCTTCTTTATCTCATATTTTAGCCCGTGTGTCAACCTCGTTTGACTTCCGTGTTTCGTTATCATTACTCTTCGATACGACGAGTATCGTGACAGATTGGTAAACCGAGTATAGTAATCGTCGAAGGATTCCTCGTAACCTTGTTGGATGCTAAGAAACTCCGCCTCCTTGATCACCCGTGTCGAGGAGGAAAATATTGTTCATTGAATTCCTCCATGAACTTCTCCCATGTGACAGGCAATATCGGGTCCGCAACGCCGTGGCGACGCTCTTCCACCATCGATGCGCATCACCATCGAGCTTAAAGATCGCAAGTTGAGCTTTCCGATCATCCGGGCATTCCATAACTTCAAATATTTTCTCCAGACTCAAGAACCAATCCTCGCCAATTCGTTCTTCCCGTGGAAACAGGGTGGCTTGAGCTTACAAAATTGAGTGACCCAACTTTGTGTAGTCTCGCATATCTCTCCCTCGTCGTGGAGGTGACTGGGACCTATCGATCCCTCGCCTTCCTCATCGTGTTCATCACTCGCTCGTTTTCTTCTTCTTCGAATGTTGTTCTTCCTCATGTCCGGCCCGCTTTCACTTTGCCTTTCGCCCGAAGTTCCTCTATCATCATTCTTTGTTCATCTAGCATCTCTCTTTGTTCACGCACTACGGCCATTGTCTCATGCAAAGCAATCTGCTGGTTTGGTTCATGAATTGTCCGTCAGATTTACTACTGGAATCGTCCGAGGTTGTCTACCTCGCCCCCGCCTCGCCTCGCCTCCTCTCGGGAGCTCCGGCTCCTCTTAAATTCACCATGTTGTGTTCTTTTTCCTTTATTAAGGGAAACGTTAGATACAGGAAGACATTTCGCATAACACGACTTTATCACACTAGTCCCTAGACTCTTTCACGCTTTACATTGCACCCACTTTATCATTCTATTATTCACACACACGGATGCCCTTTTTGCTCCCAAATTTTTATCATACTCACAACAATTAAACTCTATTATACGTAGTATTCACACCGCGCGCAACATTTCCGTCGTCAGATTCTCGTTGGTTCTCTCTACCCAAAAATGATGCGAAGAAAAGTGGATCAAATCCAGCTTTCCGTAAGAGTATGAAAATTGCTACGTAAATTTCTCTCGATAGAAGTTCTCAACATGGGTCAAATACCGCATGTACTTATCTTTATTGGTCTCGGGTTTTCATCCGCGTGGCCTATCATCGCATATAAGCTCGATGCTAGGAAAGAATCACCGTCCAAAGACAAATCGGTTATCGAGTGATGCACCGACCAAGGGTGGTACACCGGTTCAAGATGGTATACCGCTCGTAATGGTATACCGAAGTAAGGTAGTACACCGACCTTAGGCTATATCGCACTCATTTTCAAAATATGCTCCAAGTTTAAAAGGCATTTTGAACATAACTCCGTTATCCGAACCAATTGGCTGTAAGTGTCTACCATGGGAGCCTCACCGACTTATACGGCGACTCGATTGGCATACCCACGTAGACTAGCCTTGCCTTCGGCACCAAACTGGTCCGTAATAACATAGCTAAATTCATGCCAGGACTATTGCTCTGATACCAAATGTAACAACCCTACTTTTTAAAGCAGTAAATTTTTTTTTTTTTTAAAACATCTTTTCAAACCATCAGAGTAGAGCATTTGAGCGGAAGAGTAACTGATATATAGATTCAAAAAGCCAACAGTAGTGTATCTGGCCGATTACAAAGGCGGTTCAATAACCGAGCGTTTTAAATAAAGGACAACATCAAAAGGAAGACTCCCGCCCGATCCACGAAATGAAGTCTTCAACAAGCTTTCTATGCAGCCGCTTGCCTCCATCCTCGGTCCTGGTCCCCCGAACTCCGACGCTATGTTAAGGGCCGAGATCCAAAGCACCGGATCTCGTAAACGGTTAACCTCATGTTTATGTATACACATACAAACGACGACATCCACAACATCATCAAGACATACCATCACTCTATCACAACCCATGCATATGTATTGCCCCAAAGATGCGACAAATTGCACCCAAGATACTGCACCGATTGCACTAACGGCAGCAAATTAGGATTTCTGACGTCCTATAAGAGTAATATCACTTTCATTAGTGATTTGGCATTATAACTGGCATTTTAGGTAAAAATTACCATTTTGCCCCTATACCCCTAATCGGCGGAATTTCGCCAGCGCTTCCGCTACATAGGCTATTTTCTTCCCAAAATTTCGCCAGAACTTCGACGCCATCATGGTTTTCGAAAATAAAGACTAAAATAGCCCTATCATATGATATCTAATCATACTTTGAAAAATAAAGGCTACTCTAGCATTACTACTCTAACTATTGAAAGAACTACGAAAGCTTAAAGCTCGGTACCGGAAAACTTACCCAGAGCTTCGCTACAGATTTTTCCCCCGCTCCTCTCTCTCTTTCCTCTCTAGATTCGGCCAAGGCAAGAAAGAAATGGATGTGAAGAATTCAAGAGCACCTTAGGCCTATTTATAGAATTTTCAAGGGACATAAAGGTCATTTTTGAGTTTGTTCTAAACCATTAGATCTAACTTGTTTTGAAAGGCAAAATCTTGGCCTTTGATCCCTTTGGTCGACATAACAGCCCTAGGTGGCACCAAAATTGCATCATCTTGATGATGTAATTAACTTGTTAAGGAAGGTTTTGTACCGATAAACCCCGATCGGCACTCCGATTCGCGTAATTTCGGAGAAATCTCAAAATTATGGATTTACAACTTTGAAGACCTTCTCTTCCTCATCAATAATATCTATTTAAACTTGAATTTTGACTTTAGACAGGGTTCCAACTATCCGGCTGAAGTTTCTCGAAAACGTGTCCGAACGCGTCCGGTTTCGAACGCATTTCAAATTACCAACTTCTTCGAAAAATTCACCGATTCCAAATATGTCAAAATAAATTCAAACTCATGCCTAGATGTTGAGTTAGAATTTATTTTCCTTATATCCAAAAATATGCCTATATGCATTTTTCCCTATTTTGTTTTATTAGGAAAATGCACAAACGACTTCTAATTAACTTCCTAAGAGTATAACTTAAAGACAAAATTCACCGATCAATATTTTACCTTGACTCTGGAATTCCTATTCCTAGATCTCTAGATAGGATCCGTTTCCTAATATTAAAATTACTATTCACAAAGTTTCACTTTAATTAATTATAATATAAAATAATGCCAACTTGCATATGTACCTATATATTCATTTTCATTCATTTTTTTTTTTGCTTGGAGCATAATTCGGCTGCCCTTTAATTTTAATTAATATTTATTTTTTATTTAATTAATTATTTAATTATTTAATAATTTATTTTTTCCCAAAATTTCACAAAATTTTCCTAATTGGTCCAAACTTGTATTTAGGTCTAAAAATACCTAAACTCAACTATTTTTCTCCAAAATTTCCAATTAATTAGTAAACATATTTTTACTAATTTCAAACCATTTTCCACTAATTTTTGAGCTTTACATAATTATTTCATAATTTTCTTTGCTCAAAGCTTAAGTAATTAGCTCAATATTACTTAATTACTTTATTATCACTTGTTGATAATTTTCTTAATTAAGACACTCCTTTATCTTCAAACTTTTGCCTTAACATTAGAATTTCCATGCCTCATGCATTATTTTATAATTTACAAGGGTATTTTCCATAATTTTTCTAAGTCATTTATGTCCCTTAGGGCATTTTCGTCATTTGGGCACCTTGGCCCTTAAATTCCCTAATTCAAATTTCGGGGTATTACAATATTTAAATATTTGTATGTATTTTGACATTTATTTTTGTTAAAATACAAATTAAGAAGGCAAAATACCATGAAAACAAGAAAAAAAAAACTATGAATGGTACGTCTAAACTACAAGATAATGGCATATTTAAATTCTAGACATCTATCTATTAAAAATCCCCCCCCCCCCTCGTTAGATTCACCCCATTTCAAAATATTGTAAAAAATAACAGCTTCACATTTTTATCTTGTAGTATTTGAAAACGTTTTAATTTTTGTTTTTGTCTTCATAGAGGAAAACTACTGCTATAATTAAAAATAATAATACTTTTCTCCCCAAAAGTTCATCAAAATCTGCATATAAGATTATAAATATTATTTATATACATATCATGATATAAATGAAAATATCTTAAAATGACCCCATTATATATATATATATTTTTTTTTTGTGTGGACCGAATTCTATTCTATTATTTGGACCCTAAATAATTGGCCACGTTTCATAATGCCTTAAGTCAATTAGATTTATTCGGTCACCATCAATGTGGAATTCAAAGTTCAATAATTATCTCCAGCCCCTTTCCCACAACAATTTGTTTTGCCCTAGCAAACAAGATAAATAAACCTGACCCACAGATTATATCATTTGAATTTTCAAGTAAGCGTAAAGGATTTCTCCGGTGTAATTGGAGATAAGTTATCTCCAGTGATCCTCAAAACTACGTCGTTTTAGATTAATAAAGGGTGTTTTCGTAATTTTACACATTTCATTAATCCACCTAAAATTATGGAAACACCCTTCATTAATCCAAAACGACGTAGATTTGAGGGTCACTGGAGATAACTTATCTCCAGTGATTGGAGAAATATTTGTCCGTTCAAGTAATGTACTAAATTTGAAGATAAATTATTGACATGGATAAGTTAAGATTAGTCCCAAATAAACACAAAGGTCGGAAAAAGAATGCGACAAAAACTAGCGACAAATTCATGAATCTTGTGTTGTGGGGTCAGAAGAAGGTGCTTAATTTAGCTTATATATGAGGTGTATGCATATTGATTTAAAAAAGGGTCTAAAATATATAAAGTTTTCTTAAATTTTGAAGATCAATATAATATATTCCTTTTTATCTTAAATTTAAGAGCCAGTGAAAGAATTTATTTAATTCCTAAACATAATACCTTAATATATTTTGTTTCACAAGTTTCTAATTTTTTCGCTAAACTCTATATTAATTGCGTACATTTATAAAGGGGTTTTTCGTCAAAGGAATAATTTTTAATGTAAATGATTAAAAATAATATATACTTTAGCAAAATCAACATACATTTTTTAACAAACAACTAAACTAATATGCTTAATATCTGTAAATTAGTTATCTATCTCGTACATTTAAGATTGAAGGGAGTAATTATATGTTCACAAGTTGATGAACTTTTGCGCAATTTAAAGTGTTGTTTATCATAAATAATTTCTTAATGACAAATATAATATGACCAACATGAATAATAAAGTTAATAATAATATGTTTATTGTCTAGAAGCTAAATCTCTAGAGTCAAACTATTGGTGATAATTTCTTTTATGATTAAGACAACTCTGGATATAGAATATCAACCACCAAGAAGAGACAAATGACAATTGTTGATTACGTGATGAAATTCACAAAGTATAAGAGAAAAGAGAAGTTTTAGTACAAAATGGATGGAACAATGAGGCTTCAAGTTATGAGATTAGTTTTAAATTTTTAGTACTTTAGAGAATAACATTTGATCAGAAAAATCATAATGGTTGGTGTATTTGTCACCTAAACCTTAGGAATGAATCAATTTACAAATATTGTCTTTTTGTACGGGAGAGAAGGTTAAACACGTAAAGAAAAAAATTCAATATATAGCTAGGGCATTGCTAATTTAATTTAGAGATGATAATAATTTGCAAATTTTCCAAAATATGTTATAGTTTCTAATTTTATTTTTCTTCCCATTAATTAATTGACAGTATACATTTGCAAAACCTTTTAAGTGTCTTAAAAATAATGCTTGAAAATGGAAATCAGGTCTCTAAATGTAATACTGTCATTAATATGATGATGTGGAAACCAAATTAGAAGAGGACTATTTCATAGACGAGAAAGACAGTAATTAACTAGCAATTAATTCTTATGTTGATAGCTAGAACGCTCTTTATTACTCCAGTTGATTAAATATTTATATATTGTTAGGAAAGACCTGATAAATTTTTATATATGCAATCAATACTCTATAGATTTTGCACATTTTTCTGATTCAGGTTATTCCCACTAATACATTTTTTAATATGGATTTTTCCCAATCTTCTAAAAAAAGAATTAATAAAAAAAAAATTAGTGGAACTTTACATCATATATAAATCTGATAGGTAGGATTATTCAGGTCAAAATGGATGTTTTATAAATCTGTGTGCATTATTAGAAGATTCAAAGTAATGATAGGTAGGATTTTGCATCCACGAAGCAGCCCTAATAATGAATGTAATAGTGATTACACAACTTGCAAGCTCAGCTGGCATTCATATAGTCCCATCCTAACGACTCTCCAATAACCGAATAAATTAATATGGAATGAGGACAAGTAACCATAGACTTATTCAAAATCAGCAAAATGAATAAGATTTCATAACTATACACAAATTGGGAATAAAAAAAAGATGCCACTAATAAAAGTTGGTAGAGTTGGTAATTGGGTTTACTCATATATTAGATGTAATACCCGGATATTTATCTGGAATATTATAAATAAAAGTTGGATATTTCTGATAAGTGAAATTTCAATCTCCGGTCTTGTATGATTATAGTCTATTTTCTAAGTAGAATTTCTGCGTGAAATTAGGGAGTTGATGGCCAAAGTGCCAAATGACCAAAACGCCCGCAAAAGGGTAGTTAATTTAGAAAATTTATGGAAAATCCTAAAAGACAAAGTTAAATGACCATGAGATAGGAGAGTATATAATTCTAATTATTGTAATTTTATAAATTATGAAATTGGAGAAATTGTTGAAAAATACTCAAAAAGAAGTAAAGACCATAATACCCTTGTAATTATGGAATAATGCAAGAGGCATGAAAATACTAATGTTAATACAAGTGTATGAAGGTAATGAGGCATAGTAATTAAGAAAATTATCAACAAGTGATAATGAAGTACTAGGTAATATTGGGCTAATTACTTAAGCATAAGCAAAGGAAATTCAGTAATAAATATGTGAAGCTCAAAAATTAGTGGAAGTTAGTTGAATATTAGTAAAATGTATTTACTAATTAATTGGAAATTTCTATGAAAAATAGTTGAGTTTAGGTATTTTTAAGCCTAAATACAAGAATGGACCAATTAGGGATTTTTGTTGGAATTTTTGGAAAAATTAAATAAATAAATCATTAAATAAATAATTAAATAAAAAAAATAAATATTTATTAAAAATAAATATGGTCCAGCCGAAATTATGCTCCAAGTAAAGAAAAAAAAAATGAAAATGGAATAATAGACAAGTTGTGCAAGTTGACATTAAAAAAATAATATAATTAAATTAAAGCAAAATTTGTGAATAGTAAATTAAAAATTAGGAAACGGATCCTATCTAGAGATCTAGGAATAGGAATCCCAAGGTCAAGGTAAAATATTGATCGCTGAGTTTTTACCTTGGTGACCCTTCCTAGTATCTTAGGGGGCCGTTTGTGCATTTTCCTAATAAAACAAAATAGGGAAAATGCATATAGGCATAATTTTGGAAAGAGGAAAATAAATTCTAACTCAACATTTAGGAATGGGTTTGAATTTATTTTGACATATTTGGAATTCAAGAATTTTTCCAAGAAGTTGGTATTCTCGAAATGCGTCTCAAAACCGGACGCGATCGGACACGTTTTTTCGAGAAAATTCAACCGGGCTCATGGAGGCCTATATGGAATCAAAATTTAGGTTGACCTGGACATTTCTACTAAGTGAGAACTTTTCTTCAATTTGTAAACCCCGAATTTTGAGAACTCTCCAAATCACCAATCGGGTGCTTCGATCGGGAACCCGGTTAGACTAGAGGATAAAGGAAGCCTAGTCACCATTTTGGACCAACAAGGGTCGCCAATCACCTAGGGAGGTCAGGCAAGAGGGAAAAAGCCAGCAAGTAAAATCATGTGTAATTGTTGGACATGAATAGTGCAAAACAACTTTGAAAATTCCAACCTTGTCCCCTCCAAAATCTCTATAAATAGATCCATGCTCCTTGAAAATTCTGCACATCTTCTTGAGCTCCTTTGGCCGAAAATCCTAGGGAGAGAAAGAAGAGAGAGAAGTTCGGCCCAAGCTCCTCAGGGGTCTTCAACGGGTAAGTCTTTCTGCCTTAGTTTTAGTCTTGGGCTTTTAGTTTAGTAGTAGTAGAATTGTTAGTTAGGTTTAGAAGTAGGTGACAAGATTCCTTTTACAAATGTTTTAGAGCCTGTTTGCGTGGGAAAATATACGAGGTAAAACATAGTAGGACTTAGTCACGGAAAGGTGCTGAAGCTGTAGCTTTTTTTAAAGTAAGGGTAGAATTTGTTAGAATAGCCTTTAAATTTGAAGTATGATTGGGTATCATATGGGAGGGCTATTTTAGTCATTATTTTCAAAAATCATAATTGCGGTTTTTTTGGCTCGCAAAATTCTCAGGAAGAAATTTGTCGCACTAACTTGCTCAAGTAAATTCCACCGACATTAGGGGTAAGGGCAAAATGGTACTTTTACCTAAAATGCCATGAGAAATGCAAATCACTAATGAAAGTGATATTACTTTATAGGACATCGTAATCCTAATTTGTTGTCATACGTCCTCAACGTGCAATGGTTTATTAAAACTGCTTTTCTTCGCTTTTAAAGTACAGCTTCCGCTTTAAACATCTACGGACATATCAACGAAGGTACGGATGCGCATCAACACTAATTATAGCTCTCTATATACATATATGTCATAGATACGCTCATATACGGGGCTCATCTTAGGGTCACGTTATACAAACCCACCAGACGGGTTATAAGACATGAGAATACCGCTTTGAGTTTTCCTAGCTACCAGGACACTTGTTCAGGGTACGTAGTAATGTGCCTATATATGTGTAGGACTTTACATATGGCATTAATGCTTATGTCCCTCGTCTAGGTCACAATGTTGTTGTGTAGGACCTTACATAATTGCTTCATGCTTATGTTCCTGCCTGTGTCACACTTCGATGAGATGTTTGCTATGCTATGAATATCTAATATCTATACACTGCTTTTATTTGAGCATAAGGTTATCCCTTGGCACTCGAGATTCAATGCGAAAATTGAATCTCACTGTAGCTCAGTGGTCCTGGAGGATCAGCGAATTGATGTCCGGGAAAGCAAAGCAGGAGGACTTCATGGAAGGCGTCATCTTTATCTTATCGCTTTCTTTCTCTTTCGCCGATTACTCGAACCTTAGGATCACCGGAATCGGTCACTTTATTACACTATGGTTCATGTTATATTATGATCAAGCACTTCATTACCCTCCATTGCTCGTCTCGATTGATTGCAAAAAAAAAAAAAATTTCCGCTTGAGAAAAATGGGATGTTACACTTTCATGCATCGGTGGAGCAAATCTTTCGCAAGTGTTTAGACTATGGGGGGGGGTTACTACGAACAGGTTTGTGCCGAGAGGGAAGGCTAGTCTAATGGGTGTGCCAACTATCCCGCCGGATAAGTCGGTGAGGCCCCCATGGTGACACTTACCCGGCCATTCTCTGCTTGATAATGGAGTTAGGTTCTTAAGCCTTTTAAAACCTTGGAGCACGTTTTGAAAAGGAGGACCTGGAGCATGAGTGTAATAGGTAAAGGAGATGAAACAAACAAATTCATAGATCTTCCATCCCGTAAAATAAGGACGTAACGCCCGTAAATCCGTAGCCCGCAGGACGGCGGGGGACGAGACCCGAAAACCCCTCCATATTTCGAATGGGCCATGATTTTGAGGCCACGTGTGCCCTACCCTTAAGTCAATGGCTAGTATGCCCGTTAGAACC
>JAMWYP010000683.1:0-76590 GCA_025563575.1 Acacia pycnantha | reverse complement strand
AGGCTATTTAATACTTCTAATTCAACTACTTACGATCTTTGAGGCAACCGCAGCAACATCTTCATTGATGTATTTGTCCCCCTTCATCCTCGCAGCTTTCCATTTTTGTGACGAGGAGGACGCTGGGCCTGGATAGCAGTGGAAGGATCGGATTGGGAAGCTTCCTTCATTCGTTGCAGCTCTTCCTCCATCATCTTTCGTTCCAGCTTTCTGTAGCCACCTCTAGACAAGCAATGCGGATACTTATTTTTCGCTTGCCTCTCTCTATTGGCTTGGCTTGTTTTCTGTGACACGAAAACAAACAAAACTGATCGTACGAATTCAAGTAGATTCAAATTAAAGATAAGATATGACGAAATTTTACCGAGAAATTCGGGATTCTGGGGACGCCACAAACTCCCTCCAGTCCTCCGGAGAAATGAAATCATAGGTCATACATGGATCTGGTCCCTCTTTGGCCCGCGAATATACTTTTTTGTCAGCTTGTTCTTAAAATCTTTCCAACGGAGACGAACTTCGCCCATCCAATGCTTCCTCATGGCCTTAGTGTTAGGGACATCAAATGTTTGCTGCAAGGTGAAAGAGAAGATATGACAGAAATCAAGTAATAAGACTAAAGATACAAATGCGAGATATATCGAAAGTGAGATACCAAAATCGTGTCCAAATCAAAGCCTTCGTCTTATCATCAACGAACTTCCAAGCCGAGTAAACAATACGCACTTTGCTTCGAGCCGATAGCCTAAATAGCTAATGAAGTCTCGTCTTCCTCTCTCGCCAACCGGATTCATATTTTCATCAAACTCCACATGCAGCCTCTTTTTCTGACTGTCACGGCGAGCAATTAGCTCACCCATGTGTGTGCTACCTCTCCCTTTTCTCACAACGGGCATATCAACCCTATCTCCCGATGACTCGTCTGAGCTAGACATATTCCTGTTCATCAAAGATCAATCATTTATGTTAGATAGATTTTTAAATAATAAACAGATTAATAAAATGAACCAACATGTTAAACGACCACAAAAAGAACATAGTAGTTAAACACATCATTTTGTAACTGAAGATCTTACTTTACATGGTGTCCCATATTCCTTCACAATGATCCTTTCTTGCAGCATATTCTTCATCATCTATCAATTCTACTTCACGTGTTGTAGGTGGATTTGTTGTGAAAGGGAGTGTATCGTCAAGGTTCAAGGATTCTTCACCATACTTCCGTTTTTTACTTTGAAGTACAATGAACATTCCTTTATTTGCGAGTCCGTAACATAAAACACTTGTTTCGCGACTTGCTAAAATGAATGGCTCATCTCTATGACCAAGTCTTTGAAGATCAACTGAGACAAATCCAAATTTAGGATCTATTACAACAAAGATTATTGCTAACCCACTTACATTTCAATAAAGCAACTTTGAACTTGCTGTAGTTGATCTCCCATATTTCTTCGATCACTCCATAATAGGCCATTGATGCTACCACCGGGTTTTTGTCTTTCGAACTCGAAAAGTGCATGGATTCAGCTTCAACCATCACCCCACTATTTTGCACAACACTTGTCATCTTGGTCTTTTGTGTAGAAAGAATATCCGTTGACATCGTAACCGCTCCAAGTGATGACCTAAAAAGAAGGCCCCCAGGCTAACCACTCGATTGTATCGACACTCCGGTCTCGTGCAATACCTTCTCACCGAACCACTTTATGAACGTCTTCTTTTGCTCATTCGCTATCTCGCATGTCACTCTTCCTTGGATTCATATTCTTCAAACTCTTTCTGTGTTCATCAATGTATGGTTGAACTTCTTCCGTATTATTCAAGATGTACAGGTGTGCTTGCAACACCTCTTCACGAGGCTTATTCTTCAGTTTGATTCCTCGAGTTCCCTCGTTTATCCCCTCGTCATGCTGAGATTGTATCGTCGGCCTTGATAGATAAGGGTTTTTAGAATACCCTTTTAAGATCTTCATGTATCGCTCGAAAGGGTACATCCACCTTAGGTAAACTGGACCGCACATTCTTACCTCCCTTACCAAGTGCACTATCAAGTGCACCATGATATCAAAAAAGCGGGAGGGAAATGCATCTCTAGTTGGGACAAAATAATATAACCCTCATTCTCCAATTCATCCAACTTTTCAATGTCAATGACTTTGTTGCGAGATAGCATTGAAGAAAATACTCAATCTTGTTATAGTGGATCGAACTTCATCTTTCATAATGCCTCTTATAGCTATTGGTAGTAGTTGTTGCATCAACACATGATAATCATGGGACTTCATTCCCACTAACTTCAAATCGTTCATTGAGACACACTTTCTCAAATTAGAAGAATATCCTTGTGGCACCTTAATGTCATATAGACATCCACACAAACTTTTCTTCTCCGCTTTTGATAGTGTATGAGTTGTTGGCTCCATGTATGCCCTCTTACCATCTTCCATTACTCGTGGATGTAACCTTTCTCTTATTCCCATGTCAACTAGATCTAGTCTCGCACTAATTCCATCCTTAGTCTTCCCTGGTATGTGCAAAAGAGTACCGACAAGGCTATCACAAACGTTTTCTCCACATGCATCACATCAAGACGTGTCTCACATCAAGACTACGCCAATATGGAAGATCAAAGAAAATTGATCTCTTCTTCCATATATTCTTCTCACTCGCCTTCCTTTGCTGCTTACCCAATATGACATTGATATGTTTCACCCGACTATAAACGTCCTCTCCGGTTAACGCCTTTGGAGCCGTATTCGCTCCGTGGCCGTTAAAACGCTTACTTAACTTACGATATGGGTGGAACCGATGAAGAAACCTCCCGTGGCCGAGGTAGACCGTTTTTTCCGTGCTTTAGTTGATGGAAGTTTGTGTCTCGCTTCACATATTGGACATGCTTTATGCCCTTCACACCGTACCACGACAAATTTCCGTATGCGGGAAAGTCGTTTATCGTGGTAAAAATCATTGCACGCAACTTGAAGTGCTCCTTCTTATATGCATCAAACACATCTACGCCTTCCTCCCACAACTTCTTCAAATCCTCAACCAAAGGCGCCAAGTACACATCGATATTGTTCCCGGGTTGTTTTGGTCCAGAAATCATCATAGAAAGCATCACATACTTGCGTTTCATACATAGCCAAGGAGGTAAGTTGTATATTACAAGGAGAACCGGCCATGCACTATGGGTGCTGCTAAGAGTTCGATACGGATTGAAGCCATCTGTACAAAGCCCCAACCGAAGGTTTCTTGGCTCACTGCCAAATTGAGGGAACATTTCGTCTATTTTCTTCCATTGCGGAGAGTCAGCCGGGTGCCGAAGATATTTTCCATCGGATATTCTCTCATCAGAATGCCATCTCAACTTCTTCGCCGTTGCTTCACTAGTAAACAGACGCTTAAACCGTGGAATTATTGGAAGATACCACAATGCCTTCAAAGGTTGCCTTTTTGTTGTCTCGCCTCCGTAAACACTAACTTTCTTCACTTTGTATCGTGAAGTTTTACACTTCGGACAATTACGAGGCCTTCGTACTCGTTTCTGTACAATATACAGTCATTAGGGCAACTGTGTATCTTTTTATACTCCATACCCATCGTAGACAAGATTTTCTTGGCCTCATACATACGATTTGGAAGTACATTATCAACGGAAACATATCACACAACAATTCAAGCGACGACGTGAAACCGCTATCGGTCCACCCACAAGTTGCCTTTAAGTTGACCAAATGTAAGGTCGCAGCCAACCGTGTATGCTTAGTACACCCAGGGAACAAAGGTGTCTCGCATCACTCCGCACGCTTTCATATTCACCCGATTGTGCAAAAGATTCTCGCCTCAACATCATTAATCATTTTCTCCATTCCATCATCATCATCTACCTCAACTTAATTTGCATGGGACGCACCGGTACTTACTTCCTCACCATGCCATATCCACGTTGTGTATCGAAGGTGTATTCCATCACAAAGTAGGTGGTCCCTTATATCAGCAATAACCCTTCGACTCCCATTTAAACAATTAACACATGGACAATAATACATCCCATTTTTGTGGCCACATTCCTTCTAGCAAATTCAAAAAACTCTTCCACCCCATTCTCATATTCTTCACTAGTTCTCAATGCATTCATCCAACTATGACCCATTTTATTACCACCTACGACATTTCCAACAACAGTCAAGTTCATGTCAATTTCAAGAACGACATGTTTTCTTTTAAGTAAATTTCGGAAAGATTTCCCCTTAAAAGTAAGACATCCCAAAATTTCAATAACAACCAATTTCAGCTTAATTCAACAACAAAACTTACTAACTAAAGCAATTTCAACTAAACAATTTATCAATTATGTAAGATAAAGAAAGCATAGAGCCATAGAGTCAATGTTTACTTAAAGTAAACGTGCTTTTTACAACATTAAAGCTAGAAGTGTTTTGCATTGAATTAATTGCTATCGAGTATACATCACGAGAGGATTTGGGAACAAGTATCCAAAACATATACATCACAGAGGATCATCAATCCCTTCAATTAAAGTTCATCCAGCGAAGGTGGGTTGTAATGATGGTCAATCCGAATATTACCAATTCCAATCTAGCATTTCCTTAATCCTGCCCACCAGGTTACTCCATGTACTACAAAAATCATCTAAGATCAATTGCATGACCTCTTCGGAGTCAGATTCCAGTATAAGTTTCGTTATTCCCAATCATGTGGTTGTTTATTAGTCTATAAGCAACTTTCATACGAAAACCTATAGAATGACCAAATTAACATTGCCCTTTTAAATACGCACACATAATAACAAGACGGAATAGTAGATTTAAGAGTAACGTACGAACAAGCTTACTTGGAGAAGAGCGAAACGAAGGAGAGACGACGGCGGAGACGAAGGAGACGGGCGAGAGCGGGCGTGAGATTGTGAGGAGGTCGACGTACAGGAAGAACGAATCTGAGGTGGAGTGGAGTTGGAAGCCCACAGTCGATTTGCGCGGCGCAGTGGAGGTGGCGGCGGAGTCGGCGGAAGAGGGAGACTGAGACTAGAGGCGGAGTCGGCGGAAGAGGGAGATTGAGACTAGAGGCGAAGTTGAGTCGGAGGAAGAGGGAGACTGAGACTAGAGCCGGAGTTGAGTCGGAGTCTGGGTGAGAATGACTGAGAATGAAGGCAGAGGACGAGGGAGTCTGGGTGAGAATGAATGAGAATGACGGGGAATTAGGTATAAAATTATTTAAAAAAGGCGACCTGAACACTAAATCAGGTCGCATATTAATGAAAATAGGCGACCTGATATACATTCAGGTCGCCTATTTTCTAAAATCGGCACTTTTTTATTTTATTTTAAATAAGTTGATGCAAATAGGCGACCTGAAGTGTAAATCAGGTCGCATATTAATGAAAATAGGCGACCTGATATACATTCAGGTCGCCTATTTTCTAAAATCGGCACTTTTTTTTTTTTTAAATAAATTGATGCAAATAGGCGACCTGAAGTGTAAATCAGGTCGCCACTTATATAAAATAGGCGACCTGATATACCTTCAGGTCGCCTATTTTCTAAAATCGGCACTTTTTTATTTTTTATTTTAAATAAATTGATGCAAATAGGCGACCTGAAGTGTAAATCAGGTCGCCTATTTTCTATAATAGTGGAGAATTTTTTTATTTTCTGCCGCCAAATATTTCCCACCATATTTTATCCTTGGCGCCAAGATAATTAATCAGATTTTAGGCGTCTTGAATTACATACAGGACGACAAAAATAAATTTTAGAAGTCCTAAATTACTATTCATGACGTTGAAGGCTCCTTTTCCTTAAATATAATTACAAAAATGCCACTTCCTTCATATTTTACTACCTGTTTTCAATTTAGGACGTTTTTTAGGGTAGTAGTATCCAATTTTTGTAGTAGTGATAGATCAAATATAAGGACTTTTTATGGACAAGTGTATTTTTAGCTGGAAGTAGGTTATCTCCAAAGTCATTTCCGTAACTTTTGGATTTATCCTAAAATGACTAAAAGGCTAGTAAAAACCCCAAATTGAACCATAATCCTTGTTATTTCAAATGCTTCTCAAAGAGACTCACATAAACTTAAAAATTTATCCCTAAGAATATTAGTGATTTATAGGCACATGCAGTTAGAACACTAAGCAGGGGAATTAACCGGTAAGAGAATATCCAAAGAGATAAGATGCATTAATGAATGGAAGAGATAAGGGAGAGAGGAGAGAGGGACGGTTGGAGAGAATGAAGGGTGGAGATGAGATTACAAAGTAACCCTAGATCCAACGATCAGAAGCTGAGGAGAGAAAGTTCAAAGGAACTACCAAAATGCCATGGACTTTTTCTATAAATAGGCCTCTTCTTCCATTTAAAATTTCACACCAAAACTCATTCTAAAGAGTTAGAGAGAAGTTAGAGAGAAGTGGGAGCAAGAGGGAGGAGGAAGTTCTTCAAGAGGTAAGTTAGCTTTTAAGTTCTAGTCTTTTGTTTAGTAGTTCTTAGTATATATGTTAGTTAGATCTAGGAAGTAGGAAATAAAATTCCTATTCTTATTTTTATGCCTCATTGCATTGAAAGATGCCTGACGAGGTAAAAACATGGTAGGAATTGAGTTTTGAAAGTTGGGAGTCAGAGTAGCGAAGCTCTGGCGAAATTTTATCGGTTAGCGATTTTCTAAAGTCAGGGGTAAAATAGTCATTTGTGACTAAAATATCTATTAGGATATTGATTATGAATTAATAAATATGATATTATCCTTATAGGATATCTGTGATCACGTTCCGACCGACAGACGTACCGTATTCATCAACGCAGGTACGTTCACGACGTACCGTAACACTGACTCTGATGCTTATAGTATTATTATATGTGATGGATACTTTCATAAAATCATGGATGAGACTCTGTCTCGGACATGCATCGTGACTAAGTATGGGCTTAGATCACTACATATACATTCAGCTTTACACGGGTTATAGTCTTGTTAATACCGTTAAGTTTTCCTAGCGCTGAGGACACGACCGTACATCGTGGCACTGGTGAAATAGTGCAGACTAAATAACTTTACATTTGATTGTATTGTTATCGCCTTAACTTTACATCTGATTGTATTGTTATTGCCTTACATATCTGATTATGTAACTTCTATATCTGTTATGGGCTTTTGTGGAGATTATGCTGAAATGTCATGAATATTTGTTATATATACTGTTTATATAAGCATGAGGTTAACCGTTACCTGAGGTCCGGTGGGCATTGGACCTCATCTTTTAACATAGCTTCAGAGTTAGAAGGACCAAGGGCCCAAGATAAGGGCAAGCAGCACGCTTAGAGACCCGGCTGGAGACTTTCTTTTGTTAAGTTTTTACTTTTATGTTAGACACTCGGATGAATGTACTGCCCTATGAACAACCAGATACACCGCAAGCTATGTTATTCAGTTACTCTTTATATTGAAAAAAAAAATTCCGACGCTCATCTCTGATCAAAACGCTATGAAAACGTTTACGAAAATGGGGTGTTACAGAAAATGCCAAACACAATTACAAATAAAGTAGACTTGAAACCTGAACTGCTAAAATGACACATTCAAAAACTCTTTAAAACAACACATAGGCACTCATTTTTCTATTTTTATGTTCTTGATGATTGTTTTGTTAGCCTTAAAGGTAGGGGTGGACATATCACACAATCCCATATCCCCATTATGAACCAATGTAGTGTCTTCTCTCTTCTCTCTCTTTGAAGCAATGGTTGAAGATAACAATTGAACTATTAGAATGTCATCTTCGTTTTGAACTTTTTTCACCAACATCAATGTTGTCAAGGAGCTTGAGGCATGAGTTTCTACTTCAGAGGGCTTGAAAAAAAATACCAAAGGAATAAATGAAACAAAAAAAAAATGATGAATATATAATTAAGTACTCAATCAAAATATGCGCTACTATCAACTAAATTCTTTTATTATTGTTAATTTTGAGTATGTAAACCACTACAAAAAATCTCCCTCCTCATAAAATTGCAAAACACCCAAGCTACTGAATGGGTATTTGATGTTACTCCGCTTGACTCTAAATCTAACAATAATTTCTCTTCCAACACAATGCTCTAATTGTTTTGGGAAGGTTTTCTACAGTTAAAGATGAATTTTACGAAAGTTAAGTATAGAAGAATATAGAAAAAGAAATGAAAATTCAAAATTAATATACTACAAAACAAAAAGAGGAAAAAAAAGTATTCGCGTAAGTGTAGCCACTAACTTTTCATCAAAAGGTGACATCGTTTTAGTCATCATCCGATCCCCTTCCTAATAACCCAAGCAACGATAATATCCTTGTAGTCATCAATTTTCCTAATGAGTTCTTAAGGCCAACCTACCATAATATTGAGGATGAAGAAATGAGATCACTAAAAATGAAGAACGGAGAGCACAAAACGGAATACATTACCGATGTTAATATATATAAGTATTACTTTAATTATGAGGCCAACTACATTTTTTTGAAAATTAAGCTTCTTACAAATTTAATTTTAATTATGATTATGATAACTCCTTGATTTTTTTTTCTAATATTAATGATATTGATGCAGCCCTCCCTTTAATACCTTTTTGTATTTCCAAAACACTACTATTGGCTTTGAGACTGTCTTCTTTCCCCAAAAACCATGGTTTTGAGCTCTTTTGAGGGCAAGAGCTTCGGTCGCAAACAGCAATTTCGTAGTAGCAATGGCACCAGCTAGCACTCTCCAAATAAAGTTAATAATGCGTGGGGCAGATCTAATTTTCCATGTTTTCTTCCACACTTCAAAACTAACAGCCAAGTGTATCACGTCATTATTTGAGTTAGAGCACATACCAGATTTGGAAAGGTGGTAAGCCAGTTTTACATTATAAATTCCATTATTGGCACATGTCCACGCCAATGTATCCTCACTTGCACCAGCAACAATTGGAATCTCCAAAATAGCTGATCTCTCAACATCATTAATCAAACCAGCCAGCGGTGAGAGATCCCACTGTTTAGGATTGAGGGTAATCAGATCCGAGACTGTAGCCTTTTACTCCTTTAAATTTTCATCCTCCACCTCAATTCTGTATGCCAGGAGAGTAGGGATCCACTGATCCTTCCATATTCGAGCCCTCTAACCTTTGCCTATTTGCCAACAAAGATAATCTTTTACAAAATCTCGGCCATCCAAGATGCTAAACCAACACGACAAGGCCCTGTGCCCTTTTTAGTGTTCAAAAATGAATCATCTGGAAAATATATGCCTTTTAGGATAGATGCCCAAAGAGACGTAGGTTTTGTACAAGCCTCCAAGCTGTTTTGGCTAGTAGAGCATTATTCAGCTTAATAAAGTCTCTGAATCCTAATCCGCCTTCTGCCTTTGATTTTGAAAGAGTAGACCATGCCACCCAATGCATTTCGCCTTCAGAACTTCGCCACAAGGCTGTTTAATTCCTTACAGGTCAGGACTGGGAATTTAAAGCACGTCATTGGAAAGATTGGAATGGCATTAATGACGGCATTAATCATCACCTCTCTATCAGCAAAAGACAATGCAAGTGCCTGCTGCTCCAACCATGGACTTTAATTTCTTGCTGATTTTCTCTCGCACAAAGGCAAGAGCCTGATGTTTGGTTTTTCCCCAGACATTCAAGATGCCTAAGTATCTTCCTGCCCTTCACCAATATTCAGGGTATTGCAAACAGATTGTCGTACTGAGTTAGGCATATTTTGAGAGAAGAAAATGCTAGATTTTTCCAAATTAGCTAGCTGCCCTGACGTTGTACAATAAAGATGTAGAATTTCATCCAGTGTCTCACAATTATTCAGCTCCACGTTCATGAAAAAGAGAGCCTCATCTGCAAAGAAACTATGTGAGATTTCAGGACAGTGAGTGTTTAATTTAATACCCCTTAATCTCCCCATGGATTGATACTTGTTAATTATACAGGATAAATATTCTGAGACCAATATAAACAAGTATGAAGAGAGAGGGTCTCCCTGACCTGACGAAGCCCCTACCTGGGGTTATGGATGCAATCCTTTCACCAGACATGCAAGGATTGAAGTGGACAGATTCAACACAACTCAAGCATCATTTACCCATTTATTAGCAAAACCAAATTTAATCATGAGATGCCTCAGGAAACCCCATTCCACCCAGTCATAGGCTTTACTCATTCATACTTCTTTCTAGGTAATTATGAACTTCTTGGGCAATTATGATATTATATATCATGGATTAATTGGCCTAGGACAAAAGCACCTTGCTTTGGAGAGACCACTCTATCAAGGAAGACTTTTAGACGGTTAGCTAGGACCTCTTTGAGACAATTTTGTAAGAGAAATTACAAAGTCCAAGTCTGGAATGTGATACAGGTAATATTAGTTCCATTAGTGTCAGCTTTCTTCTCTCTCCTTTTAATTTTGGATTTGAAGTTTGGACTTTGACAATTTATATGTTGTCTTCTAAGACCTGTATTTGTATTACTCAAATTGGAGCTTAATTTGGTCTTATCCGAATTATGAATTATGATAATGAGGGGTTTAATTTCTCTTTAAATAATTGTGACTTTCCGGCTCAAGCCAGAATTAAGAAAATATCTAAATTTAGAATAAAAAGATTTATAAACAACCACATATGCGTCAACCCCATAAGAACTGTTTGCAGCTGCAGCTAAATGCCAAAGATTTTGACATTATAAAATAGGAAGGGTAGTTAATTATTTGTCATTTTTGTACACCCATAATATAAAAAGCAAACTGACTAATTAACTTAGGTAGATTAAGAAAGTTAGTTATTTATAAAAGGGTTAAGGTGCAGATTTACCAACGAACTATTACCCGAGGAGCGTCTGACATAAAAATTAATTGAAGGGACCAAATTGGCCAACTAACTATTAAAAAGTAAAAAAAAAAAACCAAATAAGTATTAAAAAAAAACTATCACTACTACGTTAAAATATGAGGCACTGGCGTAGGACGGTGGCGGAAACGCTGGAGAAAAGAGCGGTTAAGCCTTCTTGTTGGATAAGGCAAACACCAACAGAGATGAGACCCATGCGAGCAGGTGTTGTGGCAGCGGCGGTTGCTACTTGTGGCATCGGAGGGACGCAACCAGGGTGCAAGGCGCGTGCCGACGAAAGCTGTGGACTGCTGGATGAGTTCAAGAGGGTGAGTGGAACACCCAGCAACAATGGAAGCTTTGAAGATGCTGACGTCGCCGACACTGTGACAGTCAATGGAAAACGGAGACACCGAGATAGTGACGGGGTAATAGTTCATTGGCGAATTTGCTCAAAATTGTGTGTTTTTTTTTTCCACTTTTTAATAGTTTGTTGGACAATTTGGTCTCTTCAATTGTTTTTTGTGCCAGACGCTCCTCGGGTAATAGTTGGTTGGCAAATCTGCACCTTAACCCTTTATAGAAATATAGGTTAGCTTTCGTAAAATATCATCTTTCATCATAACTATCCTTTGATAAATTTTTTTTTCATCTATGCAATCAATAGGGCTACTTTAAGATAAAAAATTATAAATTTGAAAGATAATATAGATTGTGGCCTTATATTTAGGACAGAATCCAATAACTAACTAGCTCTTATATAATAACTGGGGATGGTATGTAATTTTCATGTGGGTTGCTTCCATGAACGCGACATTTCATCAAGCACGTCATTATTATTGTATCACGCGGTTGACTTAAAAAAATCTCTATTAATTCATGATCTTCTTCCTTCGTTACTGCACTCCCAAGCTTTTAATTTATCAAAAAGTATATTGCAACTCATCAACCTCCCACAAAACCAGTGGCGGACCCAGGAATTTTATTGACGGGGAAATAAAAATACTTGAAATATAATATATACCTAATATACAAAAAATTGAAAGAAATCTATTACATAAATTAAGATTACTTTACTTGACTATTCTTCTACGTGTTTTTATAGTGTTAAACTCATCTATAATTGAATTCGTGCTAAAAGTTAAAACAATTTCTTTTTCAATGTATATAATCAAAAAAGAATCTAAGAAATTGGTTTTCTATTTTATTTTGAAGCATATTCTTAATTATCTTCATACAAGAGAAAGATCTTTAAATAGTTGTTGTAGAAATTGGAAGAGTGAGTATAAATCTAATCACTCTATCAATAAGAGGGTAAATGATGGACTTTCCAGTTCTTGCTAGCCCTTGATATAATTTAGATGTAGTTGATAAATTAATCAAATATGGATGTTTAGTAATATCAAACTCAAAATGTTGTAAGAAAAATTGTGTAAGTTTGCAGTTTTGCATGGGAAATTGTATGGAAGAATGAATACTATTTAATATTTGTTCCAATCAAAGCCAAAGATGCCATCTTTGTACAAATCAAACAAAGTGGCCCTTAACTCCCTCCTTAGCTATTCCATATTTTTTTTCAGTCTCTGAAATCTTTCAGCCAAAAGAGAAATGGGTATTAAGTGGAGTGAGTACCTGATGGATAAGGATGGAGCACTAAACAGCAATGCACATTCTCAGTGATGAGAGTTAGAAAAAGCAGAAGAAGATGGCCTATGATCAAAAGCAATTTCATCATCATCCTCCTCACCATGAGTTCTTGTGGGGATGCAGAACCCAAGAATTCTCATTCTATAAGATAGCTAGAAACCTGCTCCCATATCTCTTTTTTTTGGTAAAATTTTAGGGGGGGCGAGGGCCCACCCTAGCCCCCCATGTAGGTCCGCCCATACACAAAACAATCAAACCTCACCGCATTCAATTTATTTTGAATATGTTAACAAATATAATTGAAGAAATAATATGGAAAAAGAAGATGAAGAATTTTATTGTATTAACCACAAAGAGTAACATGCTCTTATAATGAGTAACCCTCATGGTTATCTCTAAAATCTAGAAGGAGATCAAGTTAACTCATTCTTAGAGAGAGACCAAGTTAACTCTCTCTTGGAGGGAGACCAAGTTAACTTCCTCTCTAATTATGGTGTGGATTCCACATCCAACACTCTAATATCAATAGTTAAGATCCTCTATATATATAGACTAAGCCCTAACTATCTAACTATATCTAATCAACTAATCCCTTATATTTCTAACACGTCTCCTCAAGTCGAACATTATTTAACAATATGCTCAATTTGAATAACACAAAAATAAGGAGATAAGGTGAATTAAATTGACCAGTTTTCCAATCACAAAACAATACAAAGATTTCTTTAATTCACAACTTTCTTCTCCATATCCACACTTGCTGATTGCCTTTTTGAACAGCTTCAATCTCGTAAGCTTTTGCAATCACTACCTCACAAATTGTACTTCCACCCAAGCATTGACCATATTCCATATTCCTTCAAACAGAACCAATTTCCATATTCCACAATAGAATGAATCTGACTGCAAAGTCTAGCAAAACCAATTTCCTTCCGGAAATTCCTCTAAGTTCGGTATGTTATGCTCCTTCAAACAGCCTACACGATATTCCCTTTCACACTGATCACATATGATCACTGTTTGAGGACCAAAGATTTTGCTGAAATGGTGGCTTATGCATAATGCGTATCCACCATGGTCAACCTCACAGTTTTGATAGTCCCATCTGCAAAACCGATATATATTTTCGTTGCATCACCAAAAAAATCTGCTGTTTGACAAGAGTTAATTCTCGTGCTTCATAAATAGCAAGATCACTATCTCGTACAATGAAGTTTATCTATTGTGGGTGAAACGAATGTGAGTATCACATGGCACTTCTGGATTCCTCCCAGCAGGCATCAGCAAGTGCCTTCCTTTCAAATTTTCCCATTCTTCAACACTCCATAAGAAAATCTTATTATTAGCCTTAGCAGAAACAAGAACATGCAAAGTATTTGAGAAGGCAAGGGAAGTAACTCTTGTTGAGTGAGCTCTGAGCTTTTTTAAGAAAAAAAACCCTGATCTGCACTGACGTTATAGAGAAAGATGATAGAATCATCAAAGCCTACAGCTACTACATTATTATCTCGAGGGTAGAAGGAAATAGACGTTGCCTGAGGTGGCGAGGACATGAAAGTTGTCACAATCTTGAATGTATTCAATATGAACAAGGAGATCGAACCACCTGATGTAGAAATGAGATATGAATCATTATTTGATATGGAAAAACAACCTATTGATTCTACCGGCATGCCATTTTTTAGGTCATTTCTCATGAACTGCAAGCCATTCCTTGGTTGCCACAAGTGAGGGGATTGGAATCATGGGACGTTGCATGCAATGTGATACCTCATCTTTTATTGTGTTGCTCATTCCTGGCCATTTCCAAAGTATATTTATACCACTGATGTCAATGCCAAGATGTCTTTTCTCGCATTGGTGTAAATCAGTCTAACAATCTTGTTGACTCTTTGATGAACATGGAGCTACAAGAACTGGCACTGAGATGGTTCAGAAATTTTGAAGATATTCCAAATATCATCATAATCAGATGCATGTTGTTTCTCTGCTCATGATGACAATAGAGACTGTGCGCGACAAATCACTGGAAAATAGCCATTTGCGGAAGCAATCGACAATATTGGGCAGAGTGACCCAATCAATCGGTGAAAGAGGGCCAAACAAGAATTGTATTCTCTTGATTTCGTAGAAATGAATGGTAATGTCTCAGAAATTGCACAAGAATAAGAGGACTGATGCTTACTTCGGTGGGATCTAGACCATAATCTGAGTCGTGATCTTCGCCATAGTGAGTAATCACCTGCAACAAGACTAAACATCAATTTGAATACTAACCCGTGATTCACAGTCACGCCAATAACAATTGATATTACACAGAGAACCGCAACCCACCGAGACCTCCAACCCTTTCGAAACCTCCAAGTTGAGAGAGTTTTGCGATCTTGGATCCTGATCTTGTGATAACGACGTGCTGGAGTCAATATACGATGCTGTCTTTGGCCGCTTTTCAGGTCTCAATCGGATTAGAACGGAGCTCCACTTTTGCATGCCTACACCAATTCTTGGATCTTAGTCGGATCTCCCAGACAGATCTTGGGTTCTTTTGATGTGTGTTGGCCTATTCATTATTTTGGGCTCTGTGTTTGATTGTCAAACCTGTGCTTAGATCAAGAAACATGGCAAAAGATCGATTGTGCAGATTCAAGAAGCAAAATGGACTAAGGTAGAAAATCAAGAACCGTGGGCATTCTTATTTTTAGTCTAAAGAGAGCTGCTCTGATATCATGTTAACAAATGTAAATGAAGAAATAATATGGAGAAAGAAGATGAAGAATCTTATTGTATTAACCACAAAGAGCAACATGCTCTTACAATGAGTAATCCTTATGGTTATCTCTAAAATCTAGAAGGAGATCAAGTTAACTCCTTTTTGGAGAAAGATCAAGTTAACTCTATTACAGGGAGACCAAGTTAACTCCCTCTCTAATTATGGTATGGATTCCACATCCAACACTCTAATATCAATAGTTAAGACCCTATATATATAGACTAAGCCCTAACTATCTAACTAACGAATTAACTAATCCCTTATACTTCTAATAGAATAAAATCAGACATTATGGCGGAGGCCATGATCCAAGTTGCACTTGAGACTTTGACTCACTCATTTAAAAATAGCTCGTTTCGTTTCTCGACGTCGAAGGAGAAATGAGCTAGACGGCTTTCAAGCGTACTCACAACAATTAAATCAGTGCCTGAAGATGCTGAGGAGAAGAAACTCACTGATAAAGCTCTCAACAATTGGCTTCGTAAGCTTCGAGATGCTACTCACTTGCTGGATGACATCTTGGATAAGTGTTCCACACATGCCCTTTCGTTGGAATACCATCAAGACAAGGTACAAGGTTCTAGCTTATTATCATCCTCGTACATTAATCTCACTCATGTAAAGTTCTGTTATAAAATTTCCAAGAAACTGAAAGACATCAGTCAAAGACTTGATGAGATTGCTGAGAAAGGTTGAGGTTTCATTTACGCGAGACGGTTTATCATGATGAGAGGAGGAATAATATTGAAGTCATGGAATGGTGGCAAACTACCTCAATCATTACTTAACCCCAATTCTATGAAAGAGAAGTTGAGAAGGAGAAAATTGTAAAGTTTTTGGTTAGCGATGCTTCTAATCTTGAGGATGTATTAGTCTATCCAATTATTGGTTTTGGTGCTCTTGGAAAAACTACACTTGCCCAACAAGTCTTCAATGATGAGAGGGTAGTTAATCATTGTGAGTTGAGAATTTGGGTGTGTGTTTCGAAGATTTCAATATGAAAAGGTTGTCAAAAGCTATAATAGAGTATGTTGATGGACATGCTCGTGGAGATTTAGATCTCCAACCATTACAAAGATGACTTCAAGAGGTGCTTGGAAGAAAAGATATTTGCTTATCCCGGATGATGTGTAGAATGATAACCAAGAGAAATGGGATAAGTTGAAATATGTTTTGGCTTGTGGATCAAGGGGTGCTTCAATTCTAGTCACTACTCATCTTACAAAGGTTGCATGCATCACAAAATAGTACCTACTCATCAATTATCGTTATTATCTAAAGATGATTGTAGGAAACTCTTTAGACTACAAGATTTTGGGCTGCATAGTGAGGAAAATGCAAAGCTAGAGTGCCTCTTGCAATTAAAACTCTAGGAAGTCTTTTGCATTTCCAAAGTGATGAAAAAGACTACTGGCTCCGTATTATGGATAGTTAGATTTGGAATTTACCATAGGAGGAAGATTCTATGCTACTTGCTTTGAGATTAAGTTATTTGAACTTGCTGACAAAATTAAGACAATGTTTTGCTTACTTTGAGGTGTTCCCCAAAGATCAAAGGATGTGTTAAAAAACATGTAATAGAACTTTGGATAGCTAATGGATTCATTTCAACCAATAAAGGGTGTGAAGTAGAAGATGATGGTGATAGAGTCTGGAATGAATTATATTTAAGATCATTTTTTGAGGATGCTGAGATCGATGAGTTTAACTACGACACCTGGTTAAGATGCATGACATTGTTCATGACTTAGCTCAATTTGTTATGGAGGAAGAATGTGTAATGGATAGAGAAGAAACGGGCCTACCAGTATCTGAGATCGAGTGAAGTACCGTGCACGGAGGGTTCTGATCGGATAGGTTGAGTGAAGTGCCGTGGAGTGGAGCTACCGGGGACGTCAGTTCTTGAGGGGGTGACTATGTTAGAGTCCCACACTGGGGAGCCAAGCTCTTGGAGTGATGTTTATAAGTCCATTGGATTCTCCTCCTCATAGGCTAGCTTTTGGGGATTGGGCTCTCCCTTTAGACTTGTGCTCATCACATTGGTGCTTTCATTGAGAGATCGATGTTCGCGGAAAGGGCTACCCACGGAGGGTTCTGACCGAATAGGATGAGTGAAGTGTCGTGCGCAGAGAGTTCTAATCGGATAGGTCGAGTGAAGTGCCGTGTAGTGGAGCCGTCGGGGACATCAGTTCTTGAGGGGGTGACTATGTTATGAGTCCCATATTGCGGAGCCAAGCTCTTGGAATGAGGTTTATGTAACACCCCTAATCTGATACTACATACTATGCGTATTAACACGTAGTATATGTGGATATCATCATAGTGGAGTGATATAGCATACCTGTTGGGTTGAGCGCTTAAGTAACTGATACATAGACATGACTTATAACTTTAAACTAATTGTGGTGTATCCGGTCGGGTATAACAACAGTACAATTATCCAATATTCAAATACCAACTACAACCCAAAAATATAAACTCCGACTGGGTCTTCAAGCGTGCTGCTTACCCTTTCTTATGGCTCCTGATCCTCCTGATCCTGAAGCTAGGGGTAAGTCTGAGATTCAATCGGATTGAATCTCAGGTAACAGTTAACCTCTATAGAAGATATAATATATGAAAGATATTCATAACATGGATAATAACAACATTCAACAAACACATCGATACCCGACTACAATGACATACATCACATGTATCATTACCGCCTAAGCACTTACCCGTGCCTCGTGACCTCGTCACGGATCCTCAGCGCTAGGAAAACAAGCATGCAACATTATCACAATAACCTACAACTACACTGAATGTAAACAAACATGTGACCTCGGATCAAGTCCTAGTCACGGTGCATGGCCCAAGACCTAGTCTTGCCCATGATTCCAATCAATCATGAATCAAACAATCATATATACATACAAGATATAGAATATTAGAGTTACGGTATGCGTCCAGTACCTTTCTTTGCGTAGCTAGCGATATGACTTCCTTTCTATACCGATTCTCGACTTTCCCGGATATCCTATATAATTATCACCGCATTGTAATAAATACCATATGACTTATAATGATATCCTAAGAGATATTTTCACCACTTATGACCTTTTACCCCTGGTGGATTTGTTATTCCAATTTTACCCTTACATTTCCTTAAATTTTGAATTTCAGCATTTCGCCCAATTTTTTGGTAACTTTGAAAAATCATAATTAATTCCACAAAACTCTAAATGAGGTGCTTCCAAATCAAAAATGACCCTTGTCATGTCTAATTTCTATTAAAAATAAATGATTTAATTAGAAATGCATGAGTAAATACCAGATTTAACTTTTCCAAACACTGTTCAGATTATCTTCCAAAACGTGACCCGACTTCAAGAATTTTTATCTCCTTGTACAGAACTAAAATTTCCACATATTTTATATATTTAGAAATATCTAGATGTCTAATTTATTCCTGTAAAATTTCATGATTTTAGGACTTCATTGGATACATAAAATAATGGCCTTAACACTACCGACTTTAACAAATCCAGTTATCTGGAAATTTCTTATCTTTCTCTAACTTGTTCCATTGATTCCAAAAATTATTTCATGCCATGTTTTTACCTCATTGAGAATTTTAAATGCAATGGAGGCCTAAAAACATGTAAAGGAATTTACTTCTTAATTTTCTAGATTAAACTACAATTTTTACTAAGAACTAAGACCATGGCCCAAGAACTCACCTCAAGAACTTTGCACTTTCTCTTCCTAAATCCCACGTCTCACTCTCTCAATCTAAGGGTCAGAGTTGTTTTCTCTTTGTGTTGGTGTGAAGAATTTGTGAAGAGAGGTGCCTCTATTTATAGGCAAAGCTTCAAGGGTTAAAACGGTCATTGCATGTGATCATATTTCACCTTAGCCATTGGATTAAAAGAGCTTTATGAAACCAAATCTCCTATATTTATGAGTGCCGACATCCCCTCCATCTAATTAGCCATTTAATGTGTTTCTTAGCCAAATAATCAATAGTTCCCATTCCCTAATTGGTTAGTTGAAAACATTGACTTTTCAACTCTAAGCTTTATTATATGATAAATCCTCTCTCTCCACCTTGGCTGTCGACATGCCTCTCTTTCTTGGCCCTTGAATGTGCTTTTTATGTGTCTTTGACCCTATGGTTCAAGCTTCTAATTGGCCAATTTAATTTCATGAGGATTAAGTTAATTATAGGATTAATTAGGACCATTGGATTGACTTACATGAGCAACAATCTCAACCATTGATCTTAGTTGCAATTGTTGACTTTTGGGGCTGATTTGATTAAGCCTAATTATCTCCTTAATCATGTGCTTAATCATCCTTTTATTACATCTCTTATGGGTTAATTGGTTTACTACATAATCCAAGTCATTAGAGCATTATTAGCTAATTAATTTCATCTTAATTAATTCAAGCTAATTTACTCATTGACTTTTGCTAATTCACTTTAATTTTATTAAGTATTTCCATAACATTTTCTTGCTTTCTTTGGTCATAAAATAATCATTATTTTATGTGTTATTTATGTCACATCTTATGATCCCTAAGCATAGTCTCATATTTTGCCTTTTGTTAATTTAATTCCAAGGGAAATTGCCTAAAATTATAATCCATAACTTGAGACCCATATTCACCTTCAATTTATGCTAATTATTCATCAAAATATAAGATCTATGATGAATATAAATTTTGCCCATTGGGTTCTCTCTTCTCATAGGTTAGCTTTTGGGGATTGAGCTCTTCTTTGGGCTTGTGCTCATCACATTTGATTTGGTTTGGGTAAAACTTCAACCATATAAACAACATTCAGTTGAGCTTTGAGCTTCGCAAATACCAAAAGCTCGCTTTGAGATATTTTGCTCTCTTCAAAATACTAGAATGCATTGGTCGAGTAGCATATCGTCTGGAATTGCCTGCCCATGCTTGAATTCATTCTATGTTTCATGTTTCTCTACTTAAACAATTTTGTGGTGCAGAAGTTCCCCCTCCTACACTGCCTCTGCCCTTACTCTCTATTCCAGAAGGCCCTATATTGTCACCCTCTAGAATTCTCGATTCTAGAATCATCCAGAATGGGACCTCATGGGTACGCCAATTGTTGGTCCAGTGGGATGGAGCTACAGATAATACTTGGGAAAATGTCGATGACTTGTCAGCTTTGTATCCTACTCTGGACCTTGAGGACAAGGTCCAAATTGATGGGTAGGGTAATGTAATGGATAAAGAAGAAATGGGCCTGCCAGTATCTAATCCAATATCAGTCATAGCCGTGAATGAGCAAGGGCCTGTTAGGAGAAGCAAAAGAGCAAAAAGGAAGAGCTGGAAGATTAGAGAAATTGAGGAATAGAATCTATAAATAAGACAAAAGTTGTTAGAGAAAGGCATGATTTGTATTTGGAATATCTCCTCTCATCTCTGTGGTCCCCCCTCCCTCATTTCTGTTATTCTGCTTCGATTGTTTCTTTCTTGCATTTCAGTATTTCATTTTCCTCTGTAATGCAGATATTGAATCGTAGTTCTATAATATATTTCAGCTGATATAACAGAAGTATTACCTTCTGTTCATTACTATTGTGATTTATTCTTCATTATAATTGTGATCATAATGAATGTTGTAGCATTTTATTAAAAATGGCCCTCCCGGTGAAAGAACTCATCATCTCTCATAAAAGATATATGGTCATCTCATTTGCACAATGTCAAATCCTTGAAGACTTTCACAATTCTAAAGAATTATGTGGCTGATGCTTCTTGTGATATATATTTTGAAATATTTTCCTTTGTGAGCGCTTGACCTCAAGTGTTTAGAAGAGGTGCCATCTTCTATGGATCAGTTAAAACATTTGAGGTACTTACACCTTTCTCATGGTTACTTTAAAACGCTTCCTGCTTCGATATGTAGATTGTAGAACTTACAGACTTTGAATTTGAATGATTGTAAGTTTCTCCAAAATTTTCCAAATCAATTGAAGTGTTTAAAGTCTCTCCGTCATCTACATTTGAAAGAGTGTAGATCATTATCCAGATTGGCCCCTGACATGGGTCAGCTAACTTGCTTGAAGACCTTAAATACATATATTGTTGGTACACAAAAGGAATTTTTATTGGAAGAAGTAGGAAATTTGAAACTTGAAGGAACACTTCACATCAAGCACTTGGAGAGAGTGACAAATGTGATGGATGCCAAAAAAAAAGGCCAATTTGGCTAATAAGCGCCTAAACAAGTTGGAGTTGTCATGGGAAAGGGATAAACAATCCTTGTTACAAGTAAATGAGGAGAAGATTCTTGAAGTTCTTCAACCTCATATGCGGCTTAAAACTTTTCTTAGAAGAGGATATCCTGGTACTCAACTTCCGCAGAAGATGGGCAATCCTACAGTAAAAGATTTAAGTTTCTTAAAATTCATGGATTGTAAAAATCTTTTCGGCATTTTGTCCTTGGGACAACTTCCATCTTTGAAGCGTCTGAGTTCGTCGCACAAGAAACACATGCAATATATGGATGATCAATCTTATGTTGATGGGGTTGACGGACACATAAGTTTCCCAGCTTTGGATTTTCTCATGTTGGAAAGACTACCAAGCCTTATGAAGTTGTCAAAGGAGAAGGAGACAACATGTTTCCATGTCTCTCAACGCTGGAAATTACTCATTGCCACAACTAAACTTGCCTTTCCTTCTATCTGTCAGTTAACTAAAACTTTGTGGCTATACTAAATCCAAATTGTCTGCAAGTTTTCAACACCTGGTTGCCCTCAAACATCTAACTATTAGAAAGATGCCCAGAGGTGGAAGATTGTTGGAAATTAAAGATATAAAAGACGAAGATGATGAAATAACAATGCTTCTATTATAATCTCAAATACAATACAACTCTGTTTTATCTCTCACACTCCTCTGCTTTTTTCAACACACACAGAGCTCTCAAAAAATAATTCTCTCCTCTCTCTCAAAGTGCTTCGGCACTTAACTCTTCTCAACTCTCTCTATTCTTTCTTTCTTTCTAAAACCGATATGTTACAATGCATCGGAACACACATATATATAGCCTAAGAAAAAAACCGACTAACTATTATTTTACTATTTTTATGCCAACAATTTTGTGCATCTTGCTTTCCTTCATAGCCTGATCTTAGCATATTTATTGCAGCCTCCATTGTTGACTTTTCTTATCCATTTACTTCACGTACAGCTCATAGCTAATTACTCTTGGTTGGCTTCTTCTCTTCATAGCCGTCATTATTGACTTTGGCTTTCAAAATTGTAGTTTTGCTTCTTTTCTGGCCGTATGACACCTTATACTTCTATGTGACACCTCATGCTTTTATTTGACACCTTATGCTTCCACTAATCCATTTACCTTGATAGCTCATACTTTCACAATGTCTCCAACTTTGACAGCTAATGCATGCTTTCAGAACATTTAAATCTAGCGGTGAATTAAATTGAAGAAACACAAAATTGAGTTTGATTTCTATCACTCCCCCTCAAACTCGATTTTTCATACCGATCATATGTTTGAGCTTGTTGAATGTATCCGGCTTCAATGGCTTCATAAAAATATCTGCTAGTTGTTCTTCAGTCCTACAATAGATTAACTCCACAACTTTGCTTTTGACTTGCTCCCGAATAAAATGATATTTGGTGTCAATATGTTTGCTCCGGTTGTGAGAGACTGGATTCTTTGCTAATGAAATTGCTGACTTGTTGTCCACATGTATGGTGATTGAACCTTCTTGCTCATAATGTAACTCTTTCAAAATATTTTGTAGCCATATTGCTTGACATGTACACGCTGCGGCGGCCATGTATTCAGCTTCACATGAAGAGAGAGCAACTGTCTGTTGTTTCTTTGATGACCATGAAAATATTGCTGAGCCAATATGAAATGCGTATCCCGAAGTACTCTTTCGATCATCTATATCTCCACCATAATCACTATCTGAATAGCCAATTAACCTTGAATCTTGCGAATGCGTATAGAACAGTCCATGATTGATAGTTCCTTTGATGTATCTCAAAATTCTCTTTGCTGTACGAAAATGATCTTGCTTTGGTCGCTCCATATATCTGCTAATTAAACCAACTGCATGCATAATATCTGGTCTAGTGAAAGTTAAGTACCTCAGGCTTCCGACCAAGCTCTTGTATAGTGTTGGGTTTACAGGTTTTCTTGTTGAATGAACTGTCAACTTCGTTCCTTTTTCTATCGGTGTTGACATAGGCTTGCAATCTTTCATTCTGAACTTGCTCAATATCTCTTGTGCATATTTCTTTTGTGACATAAACGTTCCTTCCTCCGTTTGTTCAACTTCGACTCCAAGAAAATAAGACATCTCTCCAATATCTGTCATTTCAAATTCTCTAGTCATAGCTTCCTTAAACTCAACAAACATACCTGGATTATTTCCTGTGAATATCATATCATCCACATATAGGCATACGATCATTATATCCCTTTCTTCATTCCTTTTTGTGTATAAAGCATGCTCATACGGACTCTTCACAAATCCGTTCTTCTGAAAGTATTCATCTATTCTCGTGTTCCATGCTCTTGGAGCTTGCTTCAATCCATATAGTGCTTTCTTCAACCTGTAAACTTTGTCCTCTTCTCCTTTTATTACGTATCCCGGTGGCTATTCAATATAGACTTCTTCTTCTAAGTAGCCATTAAGGAAAGCTGACTTCACATCCATCTGATATACCTTCCATTTATTTTGCGCTGAAATTGCTTTAAGAAGTCTGATAGTGTCAATCCTTGCAACTGGTGCAAAAACCTCTTCGTAATCGATTCCATATTTCTGTTTGTAGCCTTTAGCCACTAATCTCGCCTTGTACTTCTCCACCTTTCCTTCTTTGTTGGTCTTTGTCTTGTATACCCACTTAACTCCAATGGGCTTATGCTCCTTAGGCATAGTTGTGAGCTCCCACGTGTCATTCCTTTTAATTGCGGCGATTTCATCATTCATAGCTTTCTTCCACGTTTCATCTTTTGCTGCTTCTTCATATGTCACTGGATCACATTCAGCTACCAAACAAAATAATGAATAATCAAGTGTGGTTTGTACTAGATTTGTAGCATCGTAGATATCACTTAAGCTTCTCATTTTTGCTGTTACTCCCCCTGAATTGCTGCTGCTACTACTGCTTCCTGTTGTTGATGGTGTAGATGAAGGAGTTGTTGGATTAGGACTTGGTGGAGGAGATTGATCATTATCTGCTTCAACTGTTTGGTCTTTTGAGTCAACGTCTTCCTTAAAGAATAATCCTTCCACTCTTTTTTCTTCATCACTCCACCTCTAATAGTCTGCTTCATCAAACTCTACGTCTCTTGAGATGACTACCTTCTTGGTTAGAGGATTATACAATCTATAAGCTTTACTCCGATGCTCATAGCCAATGAAAATGCATTTTTCTCCTTTGTCATCTAACTTCTTCCTCTTCTGATCTGGAATATGAGCATAAGCTATACAACCAAAGATTCTTAGATAGCTAACCTCTGGCTTCTTACCACTCCATGCTTCATCTGGAGTTTTGAACTTGACACTTTTTGTTGGACAACGATTTAATAGATAGGAAGCACACTGAACAGCTTCGGCCCAAAATGTTCTCGGCATATGCTTTCCTTTAATCATGCTTCTTGCCATATCAAGAATTGTGCGATTCTTCCTTTCTGCAATTCCATTTTGTTGTGGCGTGTAGGCATTGTCAGCTGATGAATTATTCCATGTTCCCGGCAAAATGCTTCAAATAATCTGGAAGTATATTCTCCTCCCCTATCTATTCTGAGCACCTTTAAATACTGACCACTTTGCTTTTCTGCCATTGCTTTAAACTCTTTGAATTTATCAAAGGCTTCGGACTTTTTCTTTAAGGATATACACCCAAGATTTTCTACTGAAATCATCAATGAATGTGATATAGTACCTGTTTCCTCCAAGTGAAGGAATGTCAAATGGACCAGCTATATCTGAGTGAACTAGTTGCAGTGGCCTTTTTGCTCTCCATGACTTGCCAACTTCAAATCTTTGTCTATGTTGCTTTCCTCGCATGCATCCTTCACATAGTTGATCTGGATGATTTATTGTTGGCAATCCAGTCACCATCTTTGCTTTTGACAACAGCTTCAGGCCAGTGAATCCAAGATGACCAAATTTGAGATGCCACAACCATGAACTATCTTCAACGATAGACTTCATGCATTTGATTCCATCTGTCTGTATATTCATCTTGAATAGACGATTGCTTGTCATTTCAACTTTTGCTATCAATTCTCCTTTCTGATTTCTCATGACGAGAGAGCTATCTTTTAAATGTATGTCATATCCCTTCTCTAATAGTTGACCAAGACTGAGGAGATTTTTCTTCAAAGATGGTATATAATAGACATCTGTAATGTATCTTCTATCTCCATTCTTTGTAAATATCATAATATCACCTTTGCCTTTAACTGGGATTTTTGATAGATCGCCGAATGTGACTTCTCCTTTGACTTCTTCATTCAATTCTGTGAATAACTCCTTCTTGCCACACATATGATTGCTTGCTCCAGTATCAAGGACCATACATCTCTTCCATCATCTTTTTCACCTTTGTAAGTAAACAAGATGGTCGGTTCATCAAGTTTTACTTCATTTGCTGTATAATGACTTCTCCCTTCAACTTTAGCAGCATCTCTGCACTCATAACTGAGATGACCAAATCTATAGCAATTATAACATTGCAAATGGGATTTATCACTTCGTTGTTGATATCTGCCTCCTCCTCTGGATAAGAATCCTCGACCTCGGCTTTGGCCACGACCTCGGTTATATGATCCTTGACCACATTCATATTCTGCTGTGTAAGTTTCAAATCTTCCATTTGATCGGCCATATCCACTGCGCCCATCACGACCACCTCGAGCATTGAAGCCACCTCGAGTGTTATATCCACCTCTATATCCACCACGATTTCCTCTACCGCGTCCATAGTTGTTGTTACTGGCTTGATTTTCATTTAACGATAATTTGGTCTGCAAAGCTTGCTCCAAATTACTAGAGCCTTCATTTAGATTCATTCTTTGCTCGTGAGCTTGAAGAGAACCCACAAGCTCATCAATGGACATAACTGACAAGTCTTTGGCTTCTTCAATGGCGGTGACAATATAATCAAACTTTCTTATTAAGGACCGTAGAATCTTCTCCATTATTCTGACATCATCTAGAGTCTCTCCATTTCTTTTCATTTCTTTAGCCACCTTTTGCACTCGTGAGACATAATCTGTAATTGGCTCCGCATTCTTCATTTTCAAATTCTCAAACTCAGCTCTAAGTGATTGCAGTCGTACCCTTTTAGCTTTGTCTACTCCTTCACAAGATTTTTGTAAAATCTCCCCTGCATTTTTGGAAGTTTTTGCATCTGATATTTTCTCAAATGTTGATTCATCAACACCTTGAAAAATTAAAAATAGGGCCTTATTGTCCTTCTTTCGAGACTCCCTAAGTGTCTTTCTCTGAGCATCTGTTAAAATTGCTTCGGCAGCTGCATCGGCAGGCTCCGTGTATCCATCCTCAACAAGGTCCCATATATCTTGGGAACCTAGTAAGGTCTTCATTTGAATGCTCCAATTTCCATAATTGCCTTTCGACAATTTTGGAATTTGTGGTTGCACCATCTCCGCCATCTTTATCGACCTGGCTCTGATACCACTTGTTGGAAATTAAAGATATAAAAGACGAAGATGATGAAATAACAATGCTTCTATTATAATCTCAAATACAATACAACTCTGTTTTATCTCTCACACTCCTCTGCTTTTTTCAACACACACAGAGCTCTCAAAAAATAATTCTCTCCTCTCTCTCAAAGTGCTTCGGCACTTAACTCTTCTCAACTCTCTCTATTCTTTCTTTCTTTCTAAAACTGATATGTTACAATGCATCGGAACACACATATATATAGCCTAAGAAAAAAAACCGACTAACTATTATTTTACTATTTTTATGCCAACAATTTTGTGCATCTTGCTTTCCTTCATAGCCTGATCTTAGCATATTTATTGCAGCCTCCATTGTTGACTTTTCTTATCCATTTACTTCACGTACAACTCATAGCTAATTACTCTTGGTTGGCTTCTTCTCTTCATAGCCGTCATTATTGACTTTGGCTTTCAAAATTGTAGTTTTGCTTCTTTTCTGGCCGTATGACACCTTATACTTCTATGTGACACCTCATGCTTTTATTTGACACCTTATGCTTCCACTAATCCATTTACCTTGATAGCTCATACTTTCACAATGTCTCCAACTTTGACAGCTAATGCATGCTTTCAGAACATTTAAATCTAGCGGTGAATTAAATTGAAGAAACACAAAATTGAGTTTGATTTCTATCAAAGATTTCCATGATGCTTTAAGCATATTATGACCCTTCGATCATTACGTTTATATAATCTCCCAGATTTAGTGTCCTTGCCTGACTGGTTGGGTAACCTTAGGTTGCTTGAGGTATTGCCTATATATGGATGTCCCAAGTTGATGTCACTTCCAACAAGCACTTAGTGCCTTACAAATTTGAAATATCTGAAAATTGACAATTGTTCAGAGTTAAGGAAGAGATGTAAGGAGGAGATAGGCAAGGATTGGCACAAAATTGTTCATGTTTCACATCGTGATATACAAGATTAAGACCCATATTTTGCTCAATGTGAATATGTTGTTCATCTTGTTTATTTCACATGTTAAGGTATGTTCTCTATTGTCCATATATATATGCAATTTGTCGTACTATATTGCTAGGATCTTTTGTGGGGGAGTGTTTATTTATATTGTTTTCAATTTGTCTTTCGATAGGAGAATTACTGTGTAGTCTTACATAAGTTGTTAAAACTAAAAGTTCCACAACAAGCAAGTGTCATGCTACTTATAGTCATTTTCTGCATTGGGCTGCTCACTTGTTGTGAAACTTTTCAGTGCTTAAATTGTTTGTGAGACTACACAATAATTCTCCCTTCTTATAAGGAGATACTACATAACATCGCTATGTAAATAGATCTGGAGATTCTTTTTGGACAGCAAATTTATTACAGTATTTTGTGTTTAACTTTGAAACTAAGAAATCTTTGTTTCTATATGTTTAGATTTTTGTTGTAGAATTTGACTAGTGATTATTGGTCAAGATGGTAAGTGGTCTCGCCCCTTGTAATGATGAGGACATAAGTTCGAATATTGGAAAGTGCACTTGTTGGAAGAAGTGATGACCCATTAAACACTGCATTACTCTTGCTCCTCTAGCATGTACTAGTCGGTTGCTTGGATTACTGGCCCAATTGAGAAGGTGTTAACTTTTAAAAATTGATAAAATTCCATCACATTTTCTTCCCTTTTCAACTATTTTTGGATTTAAATCGTGCATAGAAAGAGTTTAAAGAAGAAAATGTGCAAATCAAAGAAGCAAACCAAAATTAAAGAAATTCTTGTTTAAAACCACATATTATGTGCTTTGTTTCAAAGAAAAAATGAGAACTTATAAATCCTCTCTCTTGTTGGGGGATAGAGAAAAGTGGGGAAGCTTTTCAAGGACTAAGGAACAAAGCTTGTTGTAGTAAAGATCAAACTAAGACCAGCTCATGAAGCTAGAAAGAAAGCTGATGTGTTGTTGGCTTCAACCAACAATACATGTACTGAAGAAAACAAGATTTAATGTGGAAGAAGCTTACTCTATCATTGGCTTTGGCCAACAACACGTTAGCTGAAGGCAAGGGAGATATGAACTTACTGTGTTATATGCTTTCAGCCAATGACATGTGTTGAAGTCAATGAGATTTGAACTTACTATGTCATATACTTCAACACACGACACCTTGGCTGAAGCCAACGAAGATCTGAGCTTATTGTGTTATATGCTTTAGCACACGACATGTGTGCTAAAGCAAACGACAAAAAGTTCAACCATGCGATTTAGTTGCTTAAACACATTTTGAGGGTTTTTATTGAAGTACAACCATGTGTGTCATTTTGATTTTATTATGTGCTTAAAGCTTCTAAGTGCTTGATCACCACTTGGTTGATGTGTTAAATGAGATGATGCTTCAGAGAGATTACCTTGTTTGAAGAACTTTGATAAAATTATGCTAGTCTTGATGTTCTTGCTTGAGTGGATAGTTTGTTCATAGAAAATATATTCACCTATTGACCTAGTATTATTATCATATGATTGGGTCTTAATGGCTATTTTCACTAACTAGTTGCAAGATATTGAATGAGTTCTTTAAAAATATATGTTGGTTTTGACTTGAGAAAGCTTTTTCAATACTTGTGAATTTTAGACAAACACTCAATTTTTCATTAACAGCTAGTTAAGAGAGAATTAATTGGTTTCATGAAGTATAGAAAGGAGAAGTGATCCAAGAGCCTCACTTCCTTAAAGTGAGAATCAACTTTTGCCTTATTTATTCCAATTTACCTTGCTTTGAACCAAAAATTGTGTTTACAATTTTGGCTATCTATCATTAACAGCTAGTTAGCATACTTTTGCCTTAATCTTCGTGGGAACGACAACTTTTTATACTATTTGCCACCTATAAACTTGCTGTAGAAAAACGGCATACAGAAGGCCAAAGTTCAGAAAACGCACCAGATACCAGGTGGTGGGTTCCCCTTGTACAAAGAAAAAAAAAAACAGATTTTTGTTGAAGATTGAGTTAGATCCGATGGGCTGTCTAGGGGAGCCGAGTTACTCAACAGACTGTAGGCAAATAACAGATTTTAATTTGTTGAAGACTGAGTTAGATTCGATGGCCCATATAGGGGAGCTGAATTAATCAACAGACTGTAGGCTGCGTCTCTTTAAGACAAATTTTATAGTTCAAACATGAAATTCTGTACATTGCCGCTTTCTTCTTTTGCTATGTGACTTTCTTAATGAGTCCTTGTTTCAAATCAACAATGCTGGGAGCATTTTGCATCTTCCTTTTCTTTTCCTGCCATATTATGTAATATTAATTTTCAGAAACTCTTTCTGCTCTTTTTATATATATATATAGGCTTATACCATTTCATTCAATTTACCCCCTAACTTGGTTTCTTTACTTGATAACTGTTTCAACTGAAGTTAATTGTTTATACTACCATATATGTGTGTGTGCGTGCTTGCTTGTTCATCGTTTATGATAATAAACATTCATCATGTATTCATGTGGGGAATAATTTTAAATCAAGCTTCTATGACTTGGCCAACAGATAGATGGCCAAGATTGAAACATAGGAATAATTTAAACCAATCTTCTTTGACTTGGCCATATTAAAGTACTACAGATAGATAGCCAAAATTGAAACATAGGAATAATTTAATCCAAGCTTTTACGACTTGGCCATTTAAAGTAAAACAGATAAATAACACGTTAAGAGATTAGACTGGTCTCAACACATATTATTAAGTTTGTGTCCTAGATTGTTTTGATTCCATGAATTAGGTCTATTACTTGATGGAAAAACACGTTGAAAGTTGTAACTTATATTTTTTGGTCAAAAATATGTGTAACAGTTTTTCGATATCAAACGTCAAGATATTAAAATAATTAAAATGAAGTAGCCTCAAAATAGAGAATTACTCCTAGCCAATATATGAAATAAAGCATTAAAGGAATCATGGAATTGCGGTAACATAAGATATCAATTTGGCTCTTCTCTTTCATTCCAAAGGTACACCCACAAATTTTGACCACCAATATACTGTAAGCACTTAACAAAACGATAATAATACAATGAAGCAAATCCCAAAATTAATTGGATTTGGTTCATGATATTTGTACTATATATTTGAAGAAAACAATTTCCCGTTGCTGTTATATATATACTGAAAGTTAGTTTAACGAATATATAATAATGCATAATTGAAAAGGAGGGACTAATTAGAATTTTGCGTATATCTTAAGAGGAACAAAAAGAGATGGCCTCTTCTAGGGTTCCATAGGTACAATACTTGTACTTATCAGATGAAACACATAGGCTACTTATAATTTCATGCTTCATGAATGTTGGTTTTGTCTCTGGAAAATATATTTGTGGACAATCTGTATGCTGCAATTTCATCATGCATGCTTCCATTAATAGGCACCTCCATATCCTGCACACATTCACTAGCACTATATTAATTATATATTACGGAATAATTTTGGTTAAATAAAATTATTTTATGGGGAAAAGGGAAAACTGAGGAAAAAGTCCCATTAAAAATTTTATTAGTGAGAAAGACCCAAATCAAAGTACTGATACTTAATATGTGTACAAAATTTTCAGAATACTAGTATTTTTTGTGTATAAAATTTTATCTGGTCATTTGAACTAACAAAATTTTAAATCGGGATTTCCCCCCAATTTTCTTGAAAAATAAAGTTATATACATTGTACATGTGATAGATCGTTATGATACAAGTATTGGAGTCTAATCAACAAAAACTTATCCAAAGGAAAAAAAAAGTGCTCAATTTTGAAATGTAGGTACTTTATATGAGGAAAATGGGGGAGGAAAGATGTCTTTACTTTGGAAACGTTTTGGTGAATTAGTCAAAAGTAGTTATTGGGAATGGTGAAGAAAAGCTATACACACATATGCATATTGGATTCAGTCCAAGTGATTTTTTAGAAGAAAAGCTTTCCGAAAAGATATGAACTTCATATAGTTTGCTTCCACCTTTCCTAACGAAATCAAACTCATGTACTCTTTTCGATCTTTAATATAAGACTTATTTATCTATCTTAATTAAATAAAAAAAATTAATTAATATAACATGTATTATTTTCCAAAACACCCAAATCATTTTCCTAAATTCCCTCACTTTCTCTTCTCCTTTATTATTGTTGAGGGTGTATTTATAAGGATAAATTAGGAAAATAATATAAATATAAAAAATATGTCTTATATTTAGGATCATGATCAGTTCTCCAATTAGATCTTATATTAAAGACCAGAGAAGTATTATGTGGACCAATAACTATCAATTATAGCACATAAATCTATGGTAAAATTTCATGGAGACAGAATCTATACTTTAATTAGCAGCAATATGTGTGTGTGTTTTTTTCTTTTCTTGGGGGATTTTGTAGTCCTAGTCTAATCTTATTTTTCATGTTTTAATTTCACGCATCCCTTAAATTTTGGAATCATGATTCATGAAGATTAATTAGCTAATTGACAAAAAGTGAAAATTTTAAGCTAAAGGAAGCACCTGAAACAGATTCGATGGGTCCTCCATTATGCCCAGGGAATATGTATTATTAACTTCACTGTTTGCTTCATCGCAAGCGAATTGTGCTTGAAAATCATCTACCAAACCAGTTTCAGTGTGTTGTGTTCCTTGAGTGAGATCCGAACAAGAAGCATCATAATTAGTAGCAAGATCTTGATTTAAAATTTTATCATCGTCTTCCTTTTCTGGTCCTGAAGATTCCTTCTTTGCTTCTGTAGTTTTGTCTTCTTTAGGTGATTCCGAGGTTTGGATCGTCTTCTTCAAAACTCGACACAATGAGTAAGAATGCTGTGTGATAATTACAAGTTTTAATATTAATGATTAAATATAAGGAGGCAAGAAAAGTATAATAGCACAGATCAGAAAAAAGCAGGTTTTAGAAAGAGTGAATACGAAAAGTATAAAGAATATCACTCAAGTACATAAATCTGAATTCTTCCCATCGTTATGGCGGGTTGATCCAGAAAAAAAATAAAGTTCTAAAGACTCAAATCATAAAGAGAAAGCCATGTGCATCGGTCCTTATTCAACACATTTCAAAACATATATATATGTTAAAGACTAAAAAATATAATAATTAGTTACGAAATTCAGCGACAGACTTCTGCTGCTAAATTGACTTAGAAACGGAATTATGTGGCTAATTAATACGTAATGGTCTATTTGAAGATGAAATCATCCAATTATTTCTCCAATCTACTATTATTTCTACTAGTTAAGCTGAACAGATGTGAACTTAGACTTATATATCACATCCTTAACTTTACCTACCACCACACAAAATTATCCTTGTAAAAGGAGGAAAAATGAGACTGTAAAGTAAAGCAAAGTACAGAACTTATTAGTGAGGATCATGAGGAGACTTTAATTTGGGGTCTTTTTAGGGTTTCTTCTTTCAATCATTATCAACTGTACTTCTGCGGCAGAAAACACAAGACTCAAGCTCCTACAATTCGGAACTAGTTTCCCTGCCTGTCCTTTGGACAGGCAGGGAGAGCTGGTCCATCTGGACCGTCCAGATGGGATTTGGACGGTTCAGATTTTTTTAAATTATTTTTTTGTTTTTATTTTTTTTCTACATAAAAAATCATTTTTTTAAAAAATGTTAGTTGAGAGATTATCTTTATTTTAGATTCTCTACCCATTAAAATTATTTTAGATAAAAAATAAAAAAGTAAAAAAAAAAAAAAAATCAGATCTGGACCGTCCAGATCAAATCTGGACGGTCCAGAGTTTGTCCGTACGGACAAGCACCGAAATGGGTTCCCCTACAATTCACAACCAACTACAGTTTTGTTAACGAATTACTCCTTCTATACGTATCCAGAAACCCTAATATGATATTCAATTCTCTCTCTCTTCTTCTTATCCAGTCTAACATTTATGGCGGATGTCTTTGAACCTAACATTGATTTAATCTTTTTTTTTTTAATTTGATGAAGGATTCTTTCTTTCAAGGTTAGAGTGTTAAGGATTTTTTTTCTTCCAACAAGTGCAGTTTTCAGATTCCAACTTGCGTTCTCCTCTTTATAGAGGTGATGATGCTTACCTCCTCAACCAAAACAGCTTGTTGGTTTAATGATCTTAATTCTAAGATGCTTTCTAGCTATAAGAATAGAACCAAAAATACATACACATACCATTAAAGATGAGAAAACACTTGGAGATTTGGAATCAATGAGGCGATACTCGTGCATAACCCAGTTGGTTCTGATGCCATGAGGAGCTCGACCTTTATAATACACCAACGTCTTCTTCACCCCAAGAGATGGCTTTTGATGATGAGAACTCAGTCACAGGCCTATCTCTCCCTGTAACTTTCCAATAACCAGCTCTTGTTGCCCTATTTGTTCTTGATCCATTTGGGTACTTTCTATCCCTTCTACTGTAGAAGTACCACTCCATATCTATACTTGCCAACCATGACTTCTCTGCAACAAATTATTTCTCATCATCTCAGATACAATTTAAAAGAATAATGAAAAATAACTCGCTAGAAAGAATTCATACACACACACCTGGCAAATCCCAAGGCTCATGTTTGTATAGATCAACTTCAGGGATTATATGAAGCTCTATCGAGCGACCTGTTATCTTTCTTTCTAGGTAGTAAGAAACAAGTTCTTCATCTGTTGGATGGAACCGAAATCCAGGTGGGAGAGAAAAACTCGTTGAAGCCATTATTGCAATTTTAGAGAAGAGATCAGATGAATAAGATATATATATATATATATATATATATATATATATATATAGTGAACCAAACTGGCTTGTACAACAACGAACTATATATATATCTAGGCCAACTTGGGATGCACTATAAATAAAGGGAACCAGTTTCCCCTCATCAGGTGAGCTCGGCCCATCTAGGAATAAAGTGGATAGAGAGACATGGTTTGTTCTATAATTAAAAGGAGTATTGAGGGGCTAAAGTTTTAAAAAGGGAGGCTCTTATTTTGGCTTTTGAGGAGATTCCAATATATAAAACTAGTTTTTAATATCAACACATATATAATGCATTACAGAGTTTACCATTTCTTTCTCATCCTGATCACCGTAACAAATCAAAGAAGATCTGTTTTCATCAAGTTAGACTACATATCAAAATAGAACAATTATAAATTGGTTCCTAAAACTAAATTTTTCATGGTCCAAACTGAGTAACTCAGTTATGTACTCATCATAGTGTAATAATTTATAATATAGTAGCTTCACTGAGGAAAAACAGTGTCTCCACTAACTCGTCTTTCCACTTAATTTTTTTTATCATTGGATTGACTTTTAATGGTTGATATTTATTTTATAAAAATATTATTATCATTGATATTTAATATTAAATGAAAAAAAAAAAACTTGTCGATCCATCGATGAATATTGCATGCTATTTTTTTAAGGCCATAATAAATAAACATGTTCATGATGTCATATTTTATATTTTATTTTGATAAGTTTGGGATGCCTCAGTTAACACCTATGAGATCATTACACTCAGTCCAATCCTGGTACAAAATCACTTCCAACTCCGCAGATGGCTAAAGAATCTCATGAAATCCCTGCCTGGCCTCAAGACCTCTCTTTGTTAGGTAGTCTTTATATGTATAGTATAACATCAACCGCAAGCAAGTTGAACGTATCATTTGGTTTGAACAAGGTATAGCATCTTTATATAATACTTAGGAAGGAGAACAAGGTATAGAATCTTTATATGTATAGGATAACATCAACCGCAAGCAAGTAATATACGTTCTTACTACGATCCAAGTGATTAATTTAATTACCAACTTATTACATTTCAGCGTGTGGGGAGTAGCTTGTCAAGTTTTAGGATCAAGAACATTATTTTATGGGAGCTTGTGAATTCAATATTTATCCGAATGAATGAATATTGAAACTTCAACTAATATATGTTGAATGTATCATTTGGTTTGAACAAAATCACTGGGAACTACGATCACACATCTGTTGAGAAATATGAATCATATTGTTATTTCATGAATAAATTCAAACCATTAAAGTGTAAACTAGCGCTAGTTGTAGTCTTTAATTTTAGGGAAAATCTTATTAAAAAACAGTCGAATTACCCAAATTCTAATTTGAGTAGTTAAACTTAACAAATCTTTAATTAGGTTATGTGACACAAATAGAGATTTTAAAATCTGATGAAATGTCTAGAATGCCCCTATGTAAATGAGAAGAAAATCTAAGGGAAAATCAAAATTCTTCATGAAAGCGAACTTCAGGGATAGAGGAATCTTGCCTTATTATTTTATAAAATTTTATAAATAAATCCAAATGGTTTCGATCAGATGTAACTTATAATTATAGGACTTGGCCCAAAAAAACCTATAATTATATAATTTTATTGTAATTTTTTCCCTCACTTTTTGAAGTATTTAGGTTAAAATGAATTATCCAGCAAAGTAAATAAGCTAGGTTTTCCAACCCAGGATATATTAATCCAGAGTTTTTTGAAAAAATAAATTTAGGAGATTATTTGGCTAACTATGTTTCTTATTTGAGTTTCTTTTTAGGAAATACACAAGTTCTAATAATACCTTAAATTGCTGAAGAGGAAAAATTGTATATAAAAGTTGTCAGATTTTCTGAGGAAAAACACTTGGGGCAGGCATTTCACCCTAATGCTTAATTCTTCTAAGTTTCAAACTATTGAAATTGGATTATAATTACCCAAATATCTGCTTTGATCACTACCAGAATTTGTGCTTTGGATGTGATTCCTAGATAGAGAAAGCTTTCCAAATATGAGATATATATACGCCTGTACGTGATCACTGATCACATCATTTCAAAACGTAACATTTGGGTAAAGAGGTTAATCCATTTTTTCCTCCAATCTGTTGTTGTAACATCTCATTTTCAAAAGTAGTATATATATTTTTTTTTTTCATCCAAACATCATTTTAAATAATCAGAGTAGAGCATCGGAGCGATTGAGTAACTGATATGTATGTATAAAATGCCGTAAGTCTAATTTGGATACAGCGGTACAAGAACCGTGTGGTTCAAAGGTATAATACAACAGAAAGAAATCTTCAACTGGATCTTCTACGTGGTCTGCTTGCTTCTTTCCTCGGCCCTCGGTCCTCCAGACCCTGAAGCTATAGCTGAGATCCAATTTACCACATTGGATCTCAGGTAACGGTTAACCTCATGCTTATAAACAACATATGCGTAACAAATATTTCTAGAATTTCAAGAACGATCCATATAGGAAAACAATACAGCATTATCATAACAATAACCTGTAAAAACTGTAATAGTGATCCAAGTACGGTTCCTTGATCACAGTGCATCTAAGTACGGTTCCATAGACACGATGCATCTAAGTACGGTTCCATAGACACGGTGCATCTATGTACGATTCCATAGACACTGTGCATCTATGTACGATTCCATAGACACTGTGCATCTATGTACGATTCCATAGACACTGTGCATCTATGTACGATTCCATAGACACGGTGCATGTAGCACTGAATAGAATGACCAGGTAAGTGTCTATCATGGGGGCCTCACCGACTTTACGGCGACTATTTGGCTTACCCACATAGACTAGCCTTGCCTTCGGCATCAAACTATTCACACAACATATCATCACATATATGCATTCAATAATTCATCAGAGCTAGTGTTACAGTACGCGAACGTACCTTCGTTGACGACGTTAGGTACTTCTGGCGGAAAACGTACTTTTTACGGAAAAACGTGAAACAGCGGCACGTCGGGCAGCGTAACGGAACGGCAGAAGACCAGAGTTTCTGATATCCTATAAGAGTAATATCACTTTCATTAGTGATTTGGCATTATAACTGGCATTTTAGGTAAAAATTACCATTTTGCCCTATACCCCTAATCGGCGGAATTTTGCCACACTTCGTTACTTTGGCTCCGACTTTCCAAAATTTTGCCAGAACTCCGACCCCACCATGATTTTCGAATTTAATACTTAAAATAAAACTAAAGATCTATCTAGCATTACTACTAAAACTACCGAAAGAATTAAAGACTAAAGACCGGAAAAATTACCCAGAGCTTACGCAAAATTCCCGGACTCCTTCCTCCTCCGAGCACCTCTCTCTAACTTCTCTCTAGGATAGCTCAACTAGAGAAAATGGTTTTGGTGTGAAGAATGCAAAGGAGAGCCTCCTATTTATAGGGAAAGTTGTGTGCACTATTCACACTTTGTCGGGCGGATTCGGACCGTCGGATCGCACTTTGCCAAATGTCAAGATCCTCACCATGCCACTTGTCCAAACCATCCTCTCCCCTTAGTTGGTGGTTTGTCACATCAATTAATGTGATGTGATGCTTTTGCTTTATGAACTTGTACCGATAAAGTTCCCGATCGGTGTCCGAATCACGTAGGAATCATCAACCTCTGGACAAAAATTCACTGATTCCAAATATGTCCAGATAATTTCAAACTCATTCCTAGATGTTGAGTTAGAATTTATTTTCTTTAGATCCTAAAATATGACTATCTGCATTTTTCCATATTTCGTCTTATTAGGAAAATGCTCTACTGACCTCGGAATCAACTTAGGAAAAGTCTAATCAAGATAAAAATCCACCGATCTATATTTTACCTCGACTTGGAAAACCTATTTCTGGTACTCTAGATAGGATCTGTTTCCTATTTATTATGTTACTATTCACTATATAATAAAATATTCATATGTCTTAATCAAAAATCTCAAAAAGAACCTTATCCCTTATCCTTTGAGATTTTTGGTCCTTTTATTATTATTATTAATTAATTTTCGTTTTAATTAATTAATTAATTAATAATATATAAAATAATTATTTAATAATTTTTTTATATAATTTTTTACAAAATTTTCCTATTGGTCCATTCTTGTATTTAGGCTTAAAATTACTTAATCTCATCAATTTTTCTTGAAAATTTCCAATTAACTAACAAATATATTTATGCTAATTCTTAGCCATTTACCACCAATTTTGGAGCTTTACATAATTATCCTTGAATTTCCTTTAGAAAATAAGATAATATAACATACTCTTTGAGACCACATATTCACCTTTTTTAAAAATAGCTATTTAATTTATCAGGGTATTACAGTTTTTTTTTTTTTTTTGCTGTTGTTCATAACAAAGAGGTTAAAAAACCGTTGCATGGCTAATATATTATATGCAAAGTCGATGTTGAAATTTCCTTTCCTCAACATACACATAAATTTTCCTTTGATCCATGGAGAACACATATTTAACCATATATTATAATTATCATGCTTTTTTACAGGTATTCTTCATGCTTTCTAAGCTGTATATATATATATATTAAGATTATTTAATTCTTATGCGGCTTCTATTGCTTTAACCAATACAGCTAGTTAACAATTATATGCTCATTATTACTTCCTACAATCCTTTTTATAAACTACAATTAATTATTTACATTAATTGATTAAGAAAATTAGTTAAAATTAATTATTCATTGAAATCTCAAAAGTATCCCGTTTGATGAGTTTGATTAATTAATTTAAAATTTTTAGTTAGTTTTTTTTTTTGGGTCAAAGATATATATATTAATACTGCAAACCGGTACAATACGAATACATAAAGACAAATACAAACACAACTAAAACAAATACAACAAAATAAATTGGATACAATACTAACCGAACACCGTACATTAAATATATAAGAATAGAAGTAGAATCATGGACAAAATCGGTCTCCTCAATATCCAAGGTTAGAAGTGACGAGCAAGAAAGTGTTGGTTGGAAAACCCACCCTAAATGGCACACAATCTTATAAGCAATAGCTGCAATTAAGTCAACTAAATAGGTACCCCATCTTAGGGTAAAGAACACAGAAAACCCAACCTCAAAAGAAAGAAGACCATTGATGTCTTGAAGAACACTTCTACTCCTCTCATCAAACATATCCGGTGACCTCAACCACACACTAAACAACACCTCTTTAGATCTCCCCCCAAGAACGCAGATCTGAGCTACCAAATGATAGTCGGATCTCATAACGTTCAAACAGCCAACCAACCAAGAGGATTTGAACGCAGATCTGATAGATCTGTTTATTTCCTGAGCCAAAACACCTCCACAAAACCCAGTAACACAAAAAAAGAAACACAAAATAGATAAATCTCACCTCTACAGATCAGATCTGGAGAAGGAGAGGAGAGGACTCGCCACAAGGACGAGGGAAGGCCACATCTGACAAAACTCTGAGGGAGAGGATCATAGCTCAAAGATCTGGACTCCAAAACATCAGGATCGCAGATCCAAGATCTGGACACCAAACTACCACTCGGACTCGTCTGTGGCACAAAAACAGTGCTCGCCGGTAATGGTCTTCTTTCTTTTGAGGTTGGGTTTTCTGTGTTCTTTACCCCAGGATGGGGTACCTATTTAGCTGACTTAATTGCAGCTATTGCTTATAAGATTGTGTGCCCTTTAGGGTGGGTTTTCCAACCAACACTTTCTTGCTCGTCACTTCTAACCTTGGATATCGAGGAGGCCGATTTTGTCCATGATTCTACTTTTATTCTTATATATTTAATGTACGGTGTTCGGTTAATATTGTATCCAGTTTATTTTGTTGTATTTGTTTTAGCTGTGTTTCTGTCTTTTCTTTGATTAGTTGTAACTTTTGTTATCCTCAGTAATGAAATACTTTGTTCAAAAAAAAAAGGTGCATAAATGCATTTACAAGTGCAATTATGCATTAAGCAACATACAATAACAAAATAACGAATGTCAATATAAAAATTTATCAATCCTAATCCCAAGTTTAACAACTAACAATAGAAAAAATAACAAGTGTCCTTACAAAAACTAATTTACATTATAAGGGGTTGATGCAAAAATGTAGGAGTGTTTTATAGGTGAATTTACAAGTGTGCACGCATTTTGATAACTAACAATAACAAAATAATAAGTTGATCGAAAGGATATAAACAACGTTTAATCCAAAAATTTATTACTTTAAATAAAATATTTTATATTATGAAATATGTAGGATTTCCGTATAATAATGAGAGTAACTATTATCTAGAACATGAAAAAAAGGACGTAGTTATTTAACTATTTCAAGATTTGAAATGATGACTGGCTCGTTATTAACCTAAGAAATAAAATAAAATAAAATCTGACCTATAATGATAACTTTAAAAAAATAGTAAATATATAGCTTGTTTGTGAATAAGTTATTGTTGTTCAGCTCTCTAGCTAGCTTGCCCAAAATTAAATTTATTTTCACGCTAGAAAAAAAACTAATCTGCCTTATTATAAATAAATTAAATCTGCAAAAGCATAAAAAAAAAATGAAAACTACTATAATTTAATGAAACACCGCCATAATTAATTATTAGTTGTAACTTGATTATAATTTAATAATGGGGCTATATTTTGAAGAAACATATAATCCTAATAATAATAATAATAATTATTATTATTATTAAAGGGGTCATGTGATGGAATTCTGATTTGTCTTTAAAATTTTAGCTTCAAGGAATTAGAAATAACCCTTTTATCATAGTTCATCGTCAAGCGTGGATCTGAACAAACGTACCTGGCGCCCAGAGACACACAAAAGTCCCTGAGTTCTTTTTCTTTTCATGTTTTTTCCCTTTTAATTCCTTTTTTTTCTTTCCCGTCCAAACTTACTTTTTCTTTACTGTTTTCCTTGAAATATCATTTTCATTTAGCTAAAGATGCTCTCTCCACTTTAATGATTACAACACAAAATCTTTGACTGGTCGGTCTCTCTCTTACTCACTACTTAGATTATTTATCCTTTACATATGTATGATCTTTAATACTTTTACGTTGTACCGGCAAACGCTGTGATAATTGACCAGAATCAGGGTTTTAAGTGTGGTTGTAAAACACAGATAAGTGAGCTGTTGAAACTATCTTTAGAAAAAGATTATCCCTTTCGAGACATGTTTAATTTGTTAATTAGAAAGGTTTGTTTTACAAAATAATAAAGAAGGGAGAAGAATACATTCAACATATGATATTATTAAGTAACTTATTTAGTTTCTTTAATCTCTAAAAGAAGTTAATTTTATCTTATATTTAGGACCCGAGGGAGTAATAGAGAATGGAGAAGAATACGTTCCATGTTTGGATCCGGGTCGATCTGAAGCTCTCACGCAGAGTTTAAACTACTAAAGCCTAAATTAGAGTGGCATAACAGATGGACCACTTAAAGTGAGAAAAAAGAGAGAGAACGAGAGATAATTAACCAGAAAACTTAACGGTTGGGATGCATGGAAAATAACTAATAGAGAAAACCCTTTATTTATAGTGTCAGATGGAGGATTTTTTTGGTAGTTTAAATACTCAAGAAATGTAGTTTTAGCTGGGTTAGCTAGAAATAATTTGTTGTGGGTTTGGATTATTATTTGATTGATATATATATATATTTTTTTTTATCAAGAGTTTTCTCTTCAAGGTTTAGAGGATAAATGATTCTCACATATTCTAATAAATTTGTTTCCTGGGATTCGAATTTGTGTTCTTTTTTTTATGGGGTTGAAATCCCTTATCACATCAACCAACAATTTGTTGGTTGATTGATATATCTAAATTGAAAATACTTGAGTAACATAGTTTATAACTTTTTTTAATAAAAAGAAAAAGGAGCGAGGCTTAAGATAATATTATCCAAACTCTCTGAGTTTACTTCCTAATTCTATAAATAGTTATCTTTGAATCTGTGGCTGTTTTAAAAGAGTGTTATTTTGTGGAAGTCTTTTGCCAAAACATTTTTTTTATTACTTTGCTTTATTTTGAAACAATTTCCATATCTAACATTATCTTTGAGAAATTGGAGAAAAAAAGCTTATGATAATTTTGTAAAAAGAGATTCCAAAACTGATCCATTTGAATAATGAAATAGTGCAGAATCCACACTATGTAATCATTCCGATCCAGTTAATTAACATGCATGTCTTTATAACTTCAATTTTCTAGCTCTATCTTTTTTTGCTCGGAAATTTTCTAGCTCTATCACTCACATGGGCTAGAATTACTTTTACTTAATAATAATAAAAAAACGACTAGTCAATTATTGCTTCTAGATTCGATCGTAAGCTTATTTGACACAAGTCCCTAAACATGTTAGTCTTTTAAAATAATACTGGTCCTATTTATAAGTCTCTTTTGACCAAAAAATTTGATCCTATTTATAAGTTCTCTTCCAGGTAATAAATGAGATTTTGACAATTTTGTCCATATTAATTATACCAATGAAAATAGGGAGAGAAGAAAGAGTTGAAAGATACCCAATGAAAATAGAGAGAGAGAAGAAAGAAGTTGAAACATATCCAATGAAAATAGAGAGAGAAGAAAAAGTTGAAAGATATCCATTCATAAATAAGGGCAAAGTTAAAAATTTACCCTATAATTATTGAGCTAACTAACTCTCCTTGGTATATTGTTTTAGTCGAAAGGGACACATAAATAGAATCAGAGTGGTATAACATATTCATTGCATACAAGTAATTCATTTAGTTAAGAGACACGTCTCATCCTTGTCATTTATAGCAAATTTATAAAGCTCACACGAGTTTTGTTTAAATTACAAAAATATTAGTTCTACCTTCTTCAAAATAACCATATATAAACAATCTCCTTCAGTTTACTCTGTTAGTTTGTTTTGAAAAAAAATAAATTAGTGTTAATTTTGGAGGCAAAATATCAGTGCATTTTTTTTTTTTTAAAACATAAAAAAGTTTCTGTAATATAATATATAGATACTTTAAAGAGGACATTGTATAACTCTTATATATTGTATTCTACATGATAATTTAATTCAATACAATATATAAGAGGACATTGAATAACTCATACTCTTCAAAACTACTAATTTAGAGATTGAATTTTGAAATGAATTATTTTTTGTGTGCATAAACCAGAGAGAGATAGAGACAGAGGTGTTGAATTGTTCAATGGGGTTTAAAGCGATACAACCTTTCACATGATTATAATTTTTATTGAGAACGAGAAGATCGAGATGATGTTATGTATATATATGGAAAAGCAAAGTGAGGTTAAGGGTGAGTGGCTCAATATTCATATATACCTTTATTCTCTACCGATCTCTCTCTCATACTATCAACAAGTATCCGACATTGTTTCTTTATCCTATAACCAAGTATCTGAACAACCAGCCAATTTCGGGATTTGTAATTGCTGCTCCCAGTAAACATGGGACTCGAATCCAAAAGGCAAAGGGAGATCTCTCTCTCTATATATATATATATATAAATAAAGTGAGATAAATTTAAAGGAGATGAAGAGGATCAGATTCCCCAAAATTGTTGTCTTACCTGCCATTGTGTTTTCATATCAGTTAGTGTATATGCAACAAAAGACAAACTGATCTATCTCATATATTTTTCTTTCTTCATTCCTTTAATTTCGTGATCACCTGATCATATATGAAGCTTTCATGTGCCTTCATGTGCACCTTCTGATTTGCCTTACCTCTAACATATATACTGCTTCTCTCTTTTCTAGAATTTCATTTTTAAAAAAAGTTACTGCTGGTTAACAAGTGCCATTACATAGCCTTCCTTGGGATCCTGTCCTCTGGTCCAAAACCCCCTTACAATACAAACTATCACGGCCCAAAATCCGAGTTGTAATCAGTGTATCGGCTAAGTCAAGAAATTGCACATAACCTTAATAATCAAGCCTAAACAAATTATGCAGACTCTCAGACAAATATCTCTACAATAATAAAATAATGCTTATTAAACTCTCAGTATTTAAAGCTAAAAAAATCTCACTGAGAAACAAATCAAACAAAAAATAACTTCAGGGACACGCATTATCCCATTGTGTACATAAGTTTAACACATTGACTCCAACTCTATCACAGTAGTTATGGCGTCACAAGACCCCATAAAGACATACCAATTCAACACAATCTAAGTCTATATATGAAGCATAACCGACCACAACAACTTATATTCGTTGCATCATCTGAAAAAATATGTATAAAGAAAGGAGTGGTATACAGATATAACAAAGGCATGGAAAGTAAATATGATCAAAGTTTTTGATAGCAAATAGCCGTCCAACCTCTATTACATTATGTATCTCTTATATGTACAAGGGTCGAGAATAATTGTCCCACTTAAACTACATATACTCCCTCCTGTGCTGAATAAAAGATAAAATTGACTATTTTTTTAAGATATTGAGGAAGCTAATTAAATTACTTTAAAATATTTATATTTATCGTTTTTTTTTCAAACTATTTTGTCCAACATAAATTGATAAATTGATATATAATATAATGATATACAACATATGATATGATTAAGTAACTTATTTTGCTTCCTTAATCTCTAAAAAAATCAATTATATCTTATATTTAAGATCAAAGGGAGTAACATATATTTCTTTCTTTGTATAAAATATAAAGGAATAAATCAAGAAACAAGCGGCAATATGCCTAACATGGATGCCATGTTAAATATGCATATCATTTTAGTTTTTTCTCCGAATAATCTATTTTTCTCTTTAAGCTTCAGTTCCTGGGATCCAATTTCATTCATGTTCTTCCCAATTCTATATGCTTAAAATATTATCGTCTTAAGAGAATCCACACATGATGGAGATGAGCCTCCAGGATTCTTTTCAGATTAAAGTAAATTTATGGGTCCAAGATTGTTCATGTTGGGTCTAACGTACTGATGAAGACATGAATGAAGTATTAGATAAATTATAAGCATGTAACGTCAAAAACCAATCCAGATTCATTATCTTGAACATTGTCTCAAACATAACAATAAATGACCATACAGTTGTTTGTGCAAGAGATGCATATATTAATAATTTCCCAAATTCTTTTTAAAATTGTAATAATCTGAGATATCAAAATCAACTGATCTTTGCAATTGTAAGATATGCTTAATGCCAGACACTCACTCAAATGAAATGATCCAAGTCACCATCATCACCAAACTTTTTGTATAAACCATTTCCAAATTTGTTAAAAACACAAATTCAGAAAGTAAAGTTCCTTTGACTCACCAATAAAACAAGGAGCAGAAGAAAAGCTAAAGGTTGTAAGCATACGAGGAGCTAAGGAAACAAATTCGCATAGGATGATTACATTTGAAGCATATGTTTCTTCACAGCTAAAATAAGTCTTACTAGGCTGCATTTTTTCTGATTCCATTATTTACACTTATCATCTCTTCGCTTGTATGCTTCTGATCCGAAACTACAACACAGTCCATCCACATTGCATCATCTTCACAGCACACTGGAAACTTAGCGATATATATAGGGAATGAAAGAGGATGAGACAGATAGGTCTGACTTGAACCTAAACATACCCCTACTCATCCAGGAAACAGTTTGATGCGAATGGTTATATGTTCCCGACATATGGGACACGTGGACAGCGTCTTCCCACATTCTTCACAAGTCTGCATCAGAATCACGTATAACTCATCATTCTCATTATGCAAAGAGAAGAAAACAATGAAACCATTCTGGTAGGCTTGTTTACCACGTGTCCACATCCAAACGCCAAGTCCTTTTCATTGGTCAGACAAATTGCACAATCCTGCAAAATCGTTTCAAGTTTAGCATTGTTACATATACCAGGAATACTTCCGGGCAGCTTACCATTTGATTAGCCTTTGGAGACACTCATTCACATTATATAATAATGAAATCTCTATCATGCAAAAGTAGTTACTACAATATGGGTTAAGGTGCAAAAATAGACATGTACTTTTGTCAAAAGAGCGCCCAGTAGCAAATATTTTTTTTAGGTGCAAAAGTGACTGTGGTTACAAAAGTGGAGCAAAATTAACATTGACCGTTAGTTGACTTTTTCTGTACTGAAAATGATGACGTGGACGATGACGTGGATGTTAATGCTTTATGAATTATAGATCAGCCCCAGATAAACTTTTAATATTTTCATTTTAGTCCCTCTATAAACTTTTAATATTTTCATTTTAGTCCCTGGTCAAAACCCTTCCCCTCCTCCTTCCCCGGCGTCGACCTGAACCCCCCCCCTCCCGGTGCCCTTCCCCTCCTCCTTCAACCTCACGACCCCCCCCCATCGACCTGAACTCCCCCTCCCGGCACCCTTCCCCTCGCATTCCAGCTCCAATTCATCACTAAGAAGGAACGAAGAACAATGACTCAAGCACAGATCCAGAAATCATTAATCAAATCCAGAAATCAAATCGAGCAGGTGGCTTCATGACCCTTTCAAATACCAATTACAGATCCAGAAATCAAATCCAATAATCAACTAAAAAATCAAATCAGAAAATGAGGAAGAAACTGAGGACGAGGCTGCCAAAGAAGAAGAACATTTGGTTGGAGGAACATTTGGGGCTTAGGGTTCGAATTTGTGGATGTTGGCTTCCCTAAACCCAGGATTGTTTAGGATTGAAGAGAGAAGAAATTAGAATCGAACACCCACATACCTAAACAAGGTCAGCGATGGTTGATGAATCAACGCTACCGTTTCCTTCTCTCCCTGGAAACGCAGAGATCTTACCGTCATGGGAAAACGCGGAGAGCTTCCCATGGTCATGGAAGCACCGTCGAAGTTACCCAGCGGAAACAACCTCGGCGCTTTCTCCCAATCCTCTACGCCGCGTCGCACTGTAGCGTCGCCATGTGCGACGACGTTTTTGTGCAGCAGATCCGCACACCACCGTAGATCCTGAGACAGAATCTCTTCGACCTCAGCAAAGGTCGGGATGCGACGACGAGATGGTGGCTGGGCAGCGCCGGGGGGGCGGACGGACATCGCGGGGGGTTGTTCAAGTCACGAGGGTTCCAGGGAAGGGGAAGGGTTTTGTTTTGTTTTTGTTTTTAATTTTGAAGGAAGGGTTTTGTTTTTTAATTTATTCTTTATTCTTTCACTGCCAACTAGGATAAAAGTTTGCTGAGTCAGCATCCATGTTAACGTTTTTGGTCAAACTAACGGTCCATGTGTATTTTTGCTCCACTTTTGTAACCACATAGTCACTTTTACACCTAAAAAAAGTATTTGCTACTGGGCGCTCTTTTGACAAAAGTATATGTCTATTTTTGCACCTTAACCCCTACAATATTTATGAACATAAAGCTCGATGCAAATAATTCCTAGCATTCATTTCAGTCATTAGTTTGCATATTGTATCAGACAAAACTTGGGCAAAGTTCTATAAATGTTTGCTATCAAGTTTTTCAATAAAAATATAGCATGTGCATAACCATTTTCTTAGATGACAGAATCATGTGATGTTAAATTTAAAATCACATCTAAAATTTGTTCTGTCGCGTGTTGACTTTCATCATTTCATCCTTGTTCAAAAGTTGTAAATGTTAGAGGCAGAAGTTGTATGATATACCTCAAACCAATCAGAAAGATGCTTGTCTCACTACTACAAAAAGTAGATTTAACGACTCCCATATAACGACCTATTAAATGAAAACAGACATAAAAAACGAGGCGGTGACATTTTTGAAATTTTGGCGAGAATATTCAACGACTGTTTCACACAAAATGGACGTTAAAACGTAGGCGGTGGCACTGTTGTAATTTTCTGCTAACTTTTAACGTCTGTTTTTTAAAAACGAACGTTAAATGCTTTGATATAACAACTGTTATAATAAAAACAGTCGTTGTATTTTAGATACTATTTATTTTATTTGGTGACACCATTTAATTTTATTTTACGAAAAATTAGTGCTACTTATAAGATCTTCAAGCTTATATGGCCATTGCGATTTTATCTCATATTTATAGCTATTTTCTATTATGTAGCCAAAATTTTGATAATTAAGAGAAGAAATTTGACCGTTTTTTCATTTAGTTAGTTCTTAATAATTAAATTTAATAAATTAATATATATAGAGTTTATCGTTTGTCATGTCACTTATAAGGTTATGTCAAGTCACCCCAAAACTACGTCGTTTTGGGAGTTAGGAGAATTAATAAAAGGTATTTGGTATTTTTGTTTTTGTATTTATTACATGAATTTTACTAAAACACCCTTCATTAATTCTCCTAACTTCCAAAACGACGTCGTTTTTTGGGGTTAGGAGAATTAATGAACTCCCAAAACGACGTAGTTTTGAAGTGACTTGACATAACTTTATGTCAAGTGACATGACAAACGATAAACTCATATATATATATATATATATATATAAAATTTTATCTCATATTTATAGCTATTTCCTAGTATATAGCCTAGAATTTTGATAGTTATGAGAAAAAATCTAATCGTATTTTCATTTATTTAGTTTCCAATTAAATTTAATAAATTAAACAATATATCTCTTTTATATTTATCTATAAAAAATATATCTATATTTTTTATTTTGAGTTAAAACGACTGGTAACCAGTCGTTGAAAATCAAATTTTTTAGTTATTTCAATTTATTTTATTTTTTATTTTGAGTTACAACGATTGGTGTTTCAAAAACAGTCGTTGAAACTCGAATTTTTTAGATATTTCAACTTTAATCTGGCGCCTCAACATTTTGTTGTTCCCTCTCTTCCATAAAAATATGAAGTTTTCTCTTCAAAACCCAACAGTGCAAGCGTCTTCCTCAAATCCATCCTAAACGCAACCTTTCATAAAGAGTCTCGAAATTTTCTTCTTCATTTCTGGGGAAGTCTCCTTCTCCTAGCTAGTTTTGTTGTGAGGTGCAAAAGTAGTCTACAAGATTTAGATCTGGCCCGCTTATATCAGGATTTGGAAAACCCTTTCCGGCTTTATTTCTTCAGATCTCCAGATTTGCGCTGAAGTCGTCAATCCATAGCTAATTCTTTTTTATTTTAATTGTTTCTCCTTCTCTAGTGATTATACTTCGCATTTATTCTTGATTGTTCAATATTCTAGTTTTGTCGATTTTGGCTAGCTCTTTGATTTGGATCTGGATTTTTGATTTTTTTTTCATCTAGTTCTTTTCAATATTATGGTTCTTTTGGCTTTAATCAAAATTTCGATTTTGATTTTTCTTCGGTTTTGCTCTTGATGCTAACTGTTTTCTTTCTAATTGGTTTTTTTTTCAATTTTCCCGCTGCGATGTTTTTTGGCTTTTCAATTTTCCCGCTGCAGTGCTTTTTTGCCGCTGCTATTTGAGGGAAAAAAAAGACATACAACGACTTTTATTTAAATAAAAGTCGTCGTATATCACAAACTTTCAACGACTCTTTCTTTTACGACCCTTGAAAACGGTCGTCTAATGATCTTAAAAACGGACATTAAAAGTGTTTTTTGTAGTAGTGTCTTGACTTTCAATTAACAAACAATAAATTTATGAATAAGCTAGGCCCACATGTAATTAATGAGGAAGAAATAATACTCATAGGAAGCGAAATATTAAAAATCATCTGAAGATTATATTTCATTCTCAAGTAGTGTCTTGCCAGAGGAGTAGTTTGGGAGAAGTTAAGCTATTAGGTAGATTCACTATTTAAAATATAGGTATATTAACCTAATCATGAATAAACATGTAAGCATGACACATCTGAATTTCACTGAAAAAGTTTACTATACTTATATGATAATATATGATCAGTCTAGTCTGTTTTTGTAAAAAGGATCTGTTTAATATCTTTTTTTGTTTTCATTTAAATACCTGGGCAACAGAGGAACTCGATGATGCAGATGTGACAGCATTAAGGGTATCAGCTAACTCTAGTTCTTTTTCTTCAACCTGTCTCATGGCCCTTTCGCTAGTCTCCTGACATTCCAGCTTTAGCATCTGAATCAGCTCAAGCTTTTCTTGCAAATCTTTCGTCGCTTTAATCCACTCGTTCTAGACATAAAATGTTACACATTAATGGTCACTTAGATCCTTCAATTCAACTGCACATAACATATTATTATAATTGTCCTATCAATAACGAAAATCATTAGGTGAGGACTCAAATCTCAAAGCAAAATATGAAGAAACATTAATTTTGACTTGGATTTAAGAGAAGCTCAAACAAAAAGATTATTATCACCCAACCTGATTTTCTTTTTCGCCAGCGATCACCCAGCCTGATTAGTGATGATGTTTTCAAAAATTTAGTTACAAATTCAATGTAAATGGGTTCATAATGTCAACTTGTCTAAAATATTACATACACATGCGCGGGCGCGAGCATATTGCATTTAGGAGGAACCAGAGTAGTCAGTACCTGAGCAATGTCAGCATCATTTTGAGCATGCTCAGCTTCATTTCGAGCATGCTCAGCTTCATTTCGAGCGTGCTCAGCTTCATTTAGAGCGTGCTCAGCTTCATTTCGAGCGTGCTCCAAATCCTGACTTATCTCTTCAATTTGTATCACAGTAACTTGACTTATCTCCTGAATTTCCAACTTTAGAAGTTTGATGAGCTCTTCCTTTTCCTTCACCTCTCTCTTCACCTTGGTCCATTCATTCTAAACATAGAAGTAACCACTTAGTAGACGACTGTTTATGCAAATTGCACCATGTGAACAAATACAACCATTTGAAGAGAGAATACAGTTACAACTTACAAGTAGCATTCAAATGCTAGGTAACATGTAACGTTGATCTTGGTAATCTAAGAACAAGGAACTGTACAAAATCTAAAGATTTCCTATCTTTCGTCTAATATTTTCATAATTTTTAAATGGAAGAAAAGAGGGGGAAAATCAACAGAATTAGTACCTCAGCAATGTCAGCATCATTCCGAGCATGTTGAGCATCTTTTCGAGTATAGGCTAATTCTCGTCCCATCTTTTCAATTTCTCTCTTGGCCTGTTCTGCCTCATCATCTTTCTCAATTTTAAGCCTTTGGACAGTTTTTCCTTCTTCTATCAGCATTCTTTTAAGATTAGCACATTCACTCTGTCAAATTAACTAAAGCTTTAACAGAAAGGTAATGGAATGATGTCTTTTTAAGTGTACTTCAATGGAAAATCAGAGAACAGTTACAAATAAATAATGATGCACATGTCTTCACAAATTAAATGCACGGAAGAATTTATTACTTTTATCTTCCCATACATTTTGTTAAGCCTAAATCTGTAAATTTTAAAATTAAAAAAAAAAAAAAACATAAATATCACATTATTTTCAAACGTAGCCTCACTATATACTCTCTAGCCACATAATTATAGCACGTTTCCTGTAACAAATAAAGATGAAAAAAAAAACGTACTTATAGTTTTTACTTTCTGATAAGCTAGTATCAGAGAAGGAGAAATGCACCTGAATAAACCAGAATGAAAGGAGTACAGAACTTCTTTTAGTTTTTATGCATGTCTTTTATAGTGATTCAACAATTAAAAAAAGTACTTATTAAACCAATTGAATAAGGTCAATCAAACACTAATTGCTTCTTTATAATTCAATTTTGTACATAATAAAATTGCTCGCGTAAAAATATATAATCATTTGAAGATTCAAATGAAAGATAAAATCATGGATTAAGAAGCTGTGCACAAACTGAATTTTGATGGCTAAGACTTATATTGTTATCAAATTGATTACAATTGCATGTAAGTTGGTTCATATTGTAAATTAATCGAAAATATGGTAGATAAATATCATAAAGTTAATTGAGAAAATACCAACATATTCAATACCTCAGCAGCATCAGCATCTTTTCGAGCTAACTCGGCATCTTTTCGAGCATGGCCTAATTCACGCTGTAAGATCATGTATGAATTAATAACGGTAAGGAAGTGATATAGACAAACTATCCTGCCAAACCCAAAAGGGGGAAAAAATTAAATTATACAAACTTATTCACCAGTTACAACTTACAAACATGAAGCAACTGACATGAGTAATATCACTTTCATATTTGATAATGGCATACGTTTTCCTTAACATGGTCGAAGGATTTAGTTTCCCACGGAATAAGGGAGCTTAAAGTAAGAGTCTGCTTACAGAGCAGTATCATAAAAAAGTACAGATATAATCCAACTATTCTTTTAAGTTTCCAGGTTCCAGTTATTTCCCGTGGTTTATCCCTTCTTTTCTAACGCACAAATAATGATCTTTGATGAAAAGCACAATTCCTTAGAATAAGATGGCATGCAATATTAAAAGAGGCAGACAAAGTCAAAGGCATATATAAATAAACAACAGAAACAAGAAATACCTCGGCAATTTCAGTAGAAGCATGAAGCGCGTTGACTAACTCTCGTTCCATCTCTTCAACTTGCCTCATGGCACTTTGTCTTATCTCATCACATTCTGGCTTTAGCAATTTCTCCTCTTGCAACTCTTTCTTTGCCTTAATCCATTCAATCTAAACATAAAATTACGTATTAATAAGCACTTAAGAGCCTTCTATAAATGATCACAACAACTTGTAACATGGATCACTTTGTTTATTTTTCTGAAAAAAGATGGATAAATATACTAATATAAATGAAAAATGATATCACATGAATCAAACCTCAGCAACATCAGCTCTAGAAGTAGCATACTCGGCATCTTTTCGAGCATCTGTTAATTCTTGACCTATCTCTTCAATTTGTCTCTTTCCCAACTGAGCCTCGTCTTCTTTCTCACCTATAAGCCTTTGGACAAGTTTTCGTTCTTCTTCAAGCAATGTCCTCAGTTTATCACATTCGCTCTGTAAAATTAGCTATGGGTTCAACATGACAATAGCGGAGTGATACAAAAAAGTATCACAGTAAACTCAAATGGGGAAAAAATTAAATCATAAAAATATAAGACCATATGTTAATCATTGATAAGAGCACTTGCATGATAATTTGGTTTTAGACTTACTGCTCCTTCATTATATAGTATTAGCAAACGCTTTTATTTTTTTTTATTTTTTTTATTTTAAAAAAAAATCTCTGCAAAGCTTATCTGGATTAAAATACATCTTCAGGAAGAAAAAACTAAGATAAATAGTTTAAGAAAATAACATTAGAATCAACAAATACCTCAGCAACTGAGGCAGCATTAAGGGCATTGGCTAACTCTAGTTCTTTGTCGTCACCCTGTCTCAGTACAATTTGTCTTGTCTCCTCACCTTCTGGCTTTAGCAATTGCACAAGCTCTTGAGCTTCTCGCAATTCTCTCTTCAACTTCACCCATTCATTCTTGTAAACATAAAAAGATACCATTCAATAGCCACTTGACTTAAGTAATTTAATCTATCCTATATCATTTTCAAAGCGCTTTTAATATGTTTTTATAACTGATCACATAAAAATATAAAATCATTTGGATAGGAGATTAATTGAATGACAGATAAAAACCTTGGAATTCTCAAATTTTTAGAGTGGCGCACAAATAGATTTATCATTTATCATACAGCCTTGTTAGTCTAAATATTGTGATAGCTACTACAAATTTGTCAAAAAATTATGTATATATATATATATTGAGGGGAGTGAGGATCAAGGCAAGCCAAAACCTCAGCAACATCAGCTCTAGCTGTAGCGTACTCAACATCATTTTGAGCCCCGGCTAATCGTTGACTCATCCTTTCAATTTTTCTCTTGGCCATTTCTGCTTCATCTTCTTTTTCTTCTTTAAGCCTATGCACAAGCTTTCTCTCTTCTTCCAGCAGCCTCCTCAGTTTAGCACATTCACTCTGTAAAGTTAGCAACAGCTCCAACTATAAGCTGAGTGATGGAGTTGAAGCATCACATTCGGTTCAAATAGAAAAGAAAGATAATAATTATCAATATTTCTTCACAAGTTACAAGCAAGGAAAGAATTAATTCCACCGTGAAAGAAGCATAGAATAAGAGTTTCTTCACAGAGGAATATAAGAACCTCCCGCCCAAAAGAAAAAAGAAATCATTGGACCATAATCAAAATAAACAAAGTACTGACATAATCCAAAAGAAAAATATACATAAAATAAAATTAAAAAAACACCAACAAATACCACAGCAGCTGCAGCTGCAGCAGCATTAAGGGCATTGACGAATTCTACAGCCATCTCTTGAACTGATCTCATCCAAAGGGACTTGTCGGGTCACCTGAAATACCAGCATTAGCAATTCGATTAGCTCTTCCTCTTCTTGCAATTTCCTCTTTACCTTAATCTAATCATCCGAAAATGATACAAAGGTTAAAAAAGCCAACGTCATTGTTGTGAAATGAGGGCGAAAAGTCCATAGAACTCGATTTGGGTATCTACATAAAAATCACGTAACAAGAGTGGCAAGAGAATTAATTGCACAAACACCACAAGGGGAAAAAAGAAGAAGAAGCTTGCGTTGATCTGTCTCATCAATCCTTACAGGTTTCAATTGCAGAGCGCATCACGCAAGTAATTAATGCAGAAAAAATATTATAAAATATTAAATTTACATGAGAAAATACTCACGATTACAGCTCTATAATTGCAGTTTAACTGTTCAGTGAGTGGAAAGCTAAAGAGTGGGTGAAGCTTCCTATTTTTCTGGTCAAGAAATTGATGAAGCTTACCCAGTGGTGACCGAAGCTATAAGAAAGTGTAGAATCAGAAATGGCAACTATGTCTGTAAGCAAAACATCCAAGATGAAAGGGAAAGGCAAGAAGCGGAGGAAAGAAGACGACCTGGTGTTGACGTTTTGATTTCCTCTTTAAAAAGTGATGTCAAATCATGTTGTACGAAGATTCCCTTGGAAAATTAGGGAAAATCAGTATCAGGTCCCAAGTTACAAACATTACCTCAAAAAAGCCCCCAGAAACTTTTTTGTAATTAGTTGTCAAAGAAAGGTCTCAAATAAAAACACATAAACCTATCACTCACCGAGTAATCATCTCCTCAGCCTTTGTCCAAGAGCAACGTAAACCAAAGCGAGAGAGAGAGAGAGGTGAGACGAGAGGAGCAGAGAACACCGGAGAAGAAGGAGGAGGAGGAGACAGTCGCAATCGTCCTTTTGTACTAGTAGGCTTGATTTTCCCATTTTAAAAATCAAAGCACGTCAACATTTGGCAACAACACAAACGAAGCAGCAAAGGCAGACCTAAGCCGCCCCCCTCCTTAAAATTTAAAGGAAAGTCGATGAGCTTTAATCTGGATTGCATGCCCTCTCTATTGTTGCCAAAATGCCTCAGGAAACCTCTCCCAAATGAAGCCATATCAAGTTCTTCGTGTTGAAGACTGGAGTTCTTGCATCTTACAATTTATTTTCCAATTTGTACTCATATCTGACAACACTCTGATATTGTAATTTTTTATCATAACATGAGCTTTTGTATTTGATTTCGAACTTGTGTGTCTGTCATTGTTTCTGGATAACCTCTGCTTTCTATACACCATTTTTTTTAATCGTTCCTTGGAGCTTCCATGGTTTTCAAATATACAAGGGTCTGTTTGAATCGCAAGGAAGAGCGAGAAGAACCGGAATATTGTATCAGAGTAGCTGAATAGGGAACTATTTGGTTTAAATCGAATTTGCAACAAATCTCAAAATAGTAAGGTTCTGTATGGTTTGTAAGAAGGAATGAAAAAAGAATAACAATGATAGCAAAATTGTGAGCTAAGAATTGAGAACTTAACAGGGTCTTGTGAGGAAACATAGAGGTAAAGCATTGGACCCCCTATGCTTTAGAGTGAGCTTTAGGATATGACAGATTTCAACAATCACCTGAGTCTTTCCTGTAGTGTCTCCCATATTTGAGTTAATCTATCATTGTAATATTTTAACTTCTTAGTGTGACTGAATTAACACAATCCGGCGAAGCATTATCTTATCAAGAGTTTTACCTACGTGTTTATTTTAACAAATTGATATTCTCTCCCTTGAGAAAGCAAAATTAATGTTTTGTAGTGTGGCACTCTGGGGTGTTGAGAAATCTTGAGGGCAGATATAAATGAAATTAGGATAGAACTTGGGCACAATTTCTGGTATCTCAAGCAGAGGCACCTTTTTGAACTCCCAATCAATATAAATATGAGATACTAGAAATATACCCAATCAATAAATCCACTTGAAATATAAATCTTGAGAGCCGCCAGACGTAGTCTCCATTCCCAAAGATGAGATCCCAGAGGACGAGTCCTTCCATTTTCGGCATTCTGAGTTCTGACCCTCCTGGCATTTTTTGTGTTTTTAGTTCTCGGCGTTCTAAGTGCTTTATTGAGTTATAAATTCTCAGGCCCAAAGAAAATTTAAGGAGGGAAATGAACTTAAAGAAATGGAATGGAAATGAAGATTTGAAAGATGAGGGAAGATAGCTTGAGTTGTTTGGTTGGAAGAAAATGAAGGGGTGGTAGTTGGTAAATAATTAGAAAGAATCTATTTTACCCTCTAAAGAAATCACTTCAAAATAAAAAAGAAAAATATTTTTTTTTGCTAAAATATATTTAATATATATATATTCTTGTTAAGTTCGAACTTGTGTAAAAAAAAAAAAAATTCACCAAATTCAAACTTTCCCGCCAAGTTTGAACTTCCCGCCAAGTTTAAATTTCATGGGCAAATTTGTCCAAAAATGTGAATAGTGAGGTGGGATCTCAAGTTCCCACAAATGAGGGAAGAGTGGTGGGCCCGGTGTGGGCCTAGGAATTTAAGTTCTTAAGACTTGCAGAAACCAAACATGTTTTTAGGAGGGAACTCTATTAAGTTCTCATTCCCTCTCCCAAATTCCTTGAACCAAACGGGCCCTTTTTGGATGGACTTTAAAAAAAATGTTTTTTTTTGTAGTGTTTTTTTTAAGCTCTAAATTGAAACTTTTAAAAAAAGCAGCATTTTAAATTTTTTTTATGACTTTTGTTTTTTCAAAAAAATATCATCTAAACACATAAGTTAATTAAAAAATATTTTTTTGGCATTAAAAAAGTGTTTTTTCGATAAAAAAGCTCATCCAAACGGGCATTAACGAGTTTTGACCCTCCTGTCTGAGTTCTCGGCATTCTGAGGAGATGATTACCGAGTGAGCGATTATGCATTTTTTCCTTGTGACAATTTAGTCATTTTACTTTGACAACTAATCACAAAAAAGTCCCTATATTTATACCTTGGACTTGACAGTGATTTTCCTGAAAAATTATGATCAGGCTAATTGAAGTTTATTTATGAATAAGTCTAGTAATTTTATGGAAAATATTTGATTTTACCCTTGGGCACTTTCTGTTTAAATATTTTTTTACATGATACCTTAATAATTGTGATTATGTTTGGATTTTATTTATTAAAAGTGCTTATGAATATATAATTAATAAAAATGGATTATATTCAAGAAATAAATGGAACTATGTAAGAATGACATAAAACTTCATGACAAGGTGCATATACAATCGAAAAGAAAAATTATACATGTTTGAATATATTTCAGAGAGCACATTACAAGATTTATCATTATCAGGAGATTTAATATGTAAATGGAAAAATAAATTGAAAAATATGATAACTAATTATTTTTGCTAGGATTACCTCACATTATGTAATCAAGTTTATTTATTCAGTAGAGTTTTTTACATTTTCATGATTATATTTTGGTAATAAAGATAATTAAATGTTTAATAATTATTATTAAATATGGGTTAATAAATTACATGAATATTTAATTATTATTATTATTTTATAATTTTTATTATTTAAAATAATTTAATGGAACAGGATGCAGGAATTTTAAAACATATTTAAAAGTTCTAGTTGAAAAATATTTGAGAAATATCTGGGACAATAGATAATTTAAGAGCAATTGATGAGACAATTTCTTATGACAGGAGATTAATCTTAGTTTCTTAATCCTTGGTCGCTTAAGCTAAACATGCTATTGGAGAGAGAAATCACGGTTAATCGGAGTTTTTTAAAAAATAGCCAAACAGGATAAATGAACCCCATAAGCAACTTTTTGGGATCATCCAACTTATTTTAACTCATATTGCTTAACCAAACCAACACTTAGAATAAAAATATATTTACCTAATTTGATTATATTAAGGACGTTAGTTAATATGACATGTATTTTCTAAGATACCCTAATTATCTTCCTTAATTCTCTCCTTCACTCTTTTCCTTGATTATTATTGAGGGAGTATTAATATGAGTAAATTAAAAAAAAAAATGTTAAGAAATATGAAAACTAAGTCTTATATTAAGAATAAAGATCGACTCCTCAAACATATTTTATACTCCCTCCGATCCTAAATATAAGATAGAGTGAACTTTTTTTGGAGATATTAAGAAAATTAATTAAATTACTTTAAAATATTTAAAGTAATAAATAATATAATGATACACAACATATAATATTGCTATCAATGGGCATCCAAGACTTTTTCTGAATCCTATTACTAAATATTTGAATAACCAACTACTCCAATTTCGAGGTTTATAGTTGTTGCTTCCAGCACAAATGTCTCTTATAGGACTCGAATTCGAAAGTCAAAGGGAGATCTCTCTAAAATGTATCTATCGATCAATATATATATAAAGTGAGATAAATTTAAAGGAGATGAAGAGGTCAGATTCCCCAAAATTATTGTCTTACCTGCCACTGTGCTTCCATATCAGTTAGTGTATATGCAACAAAAGACAAACTGATCTATCTCATATTTTTTCTTTCTTCATTCCTTTAATTTAGTCATCACCTGATCATATGAAGCTTTCACGAGCCTTCATTTGCACTTTCTGATTTTCCTTTCCTCTAACATATATAATTGTAATGAAATTAATCAGAAAGATGTATTATTTATTATAAACATACAAGTATTTATACAAGATGGAGGAGCCTATACATAATGGCTCATAATGATGGCTAGCTATATGTGTAATCTCTAATTATATGGTGTTAGTCACAATGTATCACCCAAGAGGGGGGTAAATTGGGTGATTTATAAAATTTAACACAATCTTAATGAACAATTAAATCAATAAGGAAGGGTTAGAAGAATATCACCGAAGTGTGCACAAAGATTTTTACTGGTTCGACCTTAATATCTTGACCTATGTTCGGTCCTCAAAGCATCTCTTAGATTTCCAACATAATACTTCTATGGTAGAAGCGAGTGTCAGGCAATCTTTCTACGAGTATGAAACTAACACTCGAGTGTTTAGAATAACACTCAAGTGAGTCCATACCAAGACACTTCCATAAAGCTTTTTTATTCAAGTTTTGGTTTTAAATAATAGTTTCACACTCGAGTGACTTCAATCAACAAGTTCTCATATCTTTTCTAAATTTGTTATCATCAAAACTTATAAATTGAAAACTAACATTCTTCCCCTTTTTGATGATGACAAACCTTGTCATTTCATTTGAAAGTATGTTTGAAACTTTGAGATCACCAAGGAAAAATATGAAATGCAATAAAACAATGTATAATATAATGGGCACAAAACCAGATAATTGCATTGATATCATAATTCATAATCAAAATACATAATTCAAGTTGTTAGTACAAGATATAAAATGACAGCACAAGAATGATATATAAAATGACAGCACAAGAATGAAAACATAAATACATTCATATCAGTGTCACTTCTCTCCCCCTTTGTCATTAGGCAAAAAGTTGGGAAAATTGAGATCTGAGGAGGATGGAAGGGAAAAGGCCTGGATAGGAGCATGTGGAGGTGTATAGACAATGATAGTAGTAGAAGGATTAGGTAGAGGAGTAGTAGTGGTCTACGACAGTAAAGGTAAATGTGGAATATGAAGAAGGCCCGAGAGTAGGATCTGGCTTAGTGATCAACTGATCATAGAGGGGATAAGATGAGTAGATATGGTGGGTGGAAGAATGGGGATGGTGGTGGAACCAAGGATAAGTGCAGCAGGTGGAGACTCGGTGTGTATAGGCTCTGTGGTAGTAGGCTCAACATGGGGAGGCTCAATGGTAGGTGAAGAACCAGAGGGACTAGCAGTAAATGGCTCTGACAAGGAAAATCCTAAGGTATGGAATATTTCCCCTTCCTGGTATGCTCGTCTTGGAGATAAAAAAAAAATCCTCGTGAAGTTTTCATTCCACTACTAGAAAATGCACTATTTGCGACGGAATTTGCGAGAGACAATATTTCCCTCGCAAATTCGGGTTAATTTGCGAGGGTCGCAAAATGGGTAATTTTTGCGAGGGAACTGGCACCCATTTTGCGAGGGAACCCTCATTCCCTCGTAAAATGGCGGCCAATCCCCTAATTTTTGCAAAGGAACCAGGGTTCCCTTGCAAAATGGGTGATTTTTGCCAAGTCCCCTAATTTTTGCGAGGGAACCCCAGTTTCCTCGCAAAATAGGTGATTTTTGCGAGGGAACCCCAATTCCCTCGCAAAATGGAAGTCCCCTAATTTTTGCAAGGGAACCAGTGTTCCCTCGTAAAATGACAAGTCCCCTCAGTTTTGCGAGGGATAAAGGGTTCCCTCGCAAAAATTAATTAATTTTGCGAGGGAAATTTGTTTCCCTGCAAAAGCCTCTTCTTAACCCTAACCCGCTATTTTGGTCTGCTACGCCTCAGATCTGCTTCTTCGCCCTCAAGCCGTCGCGAGTGTGTTCTTCAACAATTGCCGTCAACGTCATCTAGTCCTTCGCCGCTCTTGTCCCTACTTTGGCATCGCGAACCACCGGCCCTTTCCTCCTCCTTTCGGCGCACTACCAGTCCTCCCCACCTCCTTGCTCCACGTTTTTGCATCTCCGGGTACTTCATCCTAGCTACTAGTCCTTTTTGTTTCTTTTTCGGGTCTCTGTTCCTCATTGTTTTCTGTTTTATTGTCCAATTTCCTCTTCGGGGTGTTCTCTTTTGGTTCGGTATGGCCAATTGGAGAAAACAACAAGAGGCCAAGCGTCATTAGGTGGGTCAATGGAACGGATCATACAACAAAAGCCTCCTCAGGTTAGTATATATTTATATTTGGTCTTTGTTTTTGGAGTTGTTGCTTGAGTATCTGGTAGTTCCCATTCACACTTCTAAGAACTTTGATAGTTAAACGAAGATTTGAGCAATCCGTGAGGAATCCATATTAAGTTCGTGCAAAGTTCTCCTAACAAATCTTGGGCCAGTTTCTTTGTTAGAATCCAATTTCTGGTTTCAGTTTAGAATTGTACATAGCTGCTCATGCAAAAGGCGCAAATATTATTCTTATTCAGTGTGTATATTTTGAGTGCGGGTTGTCTAGCTCTTGCATGCTCCCTATTTATTTTACACTGTTATAGAAATTCTAAAGCACTACATCTTTTGCAGAATTTATATATTTTGTTTATAAGTGAAAGGCTCGTATTTCATAAGTATGTCATGAAGGGATTATCCTTGGAATATAATCTGATTCCACAACAGCTTCTCTTTTGTTGCTTTTATAAATTCCATTGTCCTCTCATTGGACTAGAAAAGACAAGAGGGAAAGCAAGCGAAGGGAGTTCAATTTCTATCTTTCATTACCTAGGTTTTCAAGAGAAGTAAAACCAAGATTATTTCACCCGTTGACCCTCTGCCGCAAATTGTTTAGATTAGATCTTAGCTTACTTATGTTGTCATGGATAAGCTAAGCGATATTCTAGATGCCAAATATAGGATATGGTTAAATGATGAAGAAATCAAAATCGTTCATTTTACTTCCACCCATAAATTATTTATTTGTATGAATTTTTTGGCCAGGATTGATTCTATGAGGGTCGTTGATCTTGCTTCATTTGGTGCTTAACTTTTATTTCATCTTAAAACCTTCCATCTAATGGAAATTTATTTTCTTGATGTTAGATGTTTATATAGAAACAATGGATCTCTATACAGTGGCAGTATAGACATTGTAGAAATTTTGAAATTTTGAGGTTGTTTGCGCATAATTTAGCATCTAAACAACTTAAATCAATAACTTTTTCTACAGTTTATCAGGAAAAGTTCTATTTTAATCCGGGAGACACGGGCTTTAAGGTAGGTGCCAAAGATAAACTATATCAATATTTACTTCTATTTATTGGCTTGTTTTTGGTATGTTTTCTGGGATGATCTTGTAACATGGGTCGTCCTTCAAAACAGGTTTTCCAGACTAAATTTGCAAAGATTGGAGTTGGTAAGACCATACAATTACTTTGCTTGTCCGTTGGGTTGATTGGCCCCTACTTCATTGATTTATCGCTCTGGAGTTGCTTTAAGATAATTGATTTACCTTCATTTAGTTGATTGGCCCCTACTTCATTGTTGTTGCTACTCTATTTGCATTTTGGAAACATGCATTTGTTTGATGTTTCTTGGCTTATTCATGATTGGGTTGGTTAATATTGATATGGTTAAATAATCCATTTTTATGCATTGAAGGTGGTCAATATTTATTTGTGCCCACAAAGTGTTCATTTTCTTGAAGAACTTTGTATCCCACTAGAATTTGGGTAGAATTGGCATTCGATTTATGTGCTCGATTTCATCATATGATTAACCATATGCTTATTTCTAGGCGGTTCAATGTGGATGAGGTTCTTATTTTTGGCATTATAAAATTAATCATGGCACAACAATCATATATAATCTTCATTGTTTTCTCGATGTAGGCTCGTTTCTTTTTCCAACAGGCTCAACTATTTTTCCTTTGTGGTTAGGTTTGGCCGTTGGTTATTAGCTGTGGAGCAATGGGACCTTGATATTGGGAGTGTGAGACAAGTAGATATTAAATCTCACTACAAAGAAGGTGCTCTTTGGAGGAGTAGATGTCAACCAAGGCCTTATAGAAAGCTCTAATTTGTTCATTCTATAGCTATTTAATTCATTTTATTGGCAACATTGTTGTTTTTGCTATGTAAACTCTTATGATTGTTACAATTTATTTTTATGATATACAAGCCTTTTTTATTTCCTAATTTTTTATTTTTTTTTATTTTTTTTCTGAATTTTTATATATGTTTTTTAAAAAAATGGATTTTGCGAGGGAAAACTATTTCCCTCGCAAAATCTGAATTTTGCGAAGGAAAAATATATGTTCCGTCGCAAAAATGGTTTGCGACGCCATTTTTTGCGACGGATTGTTTTCCGTCGCAAACCATTTTTGCGACGGAAAATGCTTGTTTTGCGACGGAAAAGTTCCGCCGCAAAACAATGATTTTTTTGTAGTGTTCATAGCCGCAACAAAAATATTCATCTAAGCTTCAAGGTTGGAGGTTAGGAGATCAATGGAAGCTTGCATGGAGGCAACTAAGGAATCAACTGCTTCTGAACTATCTTCTCCAATGTAGACTATAGAGCTCCAAAGAATGAAGGAGCAAGAGTGGAAGTAGTAGGAGATCCAGCCTGAGATGAGTAAGCCTTATTAGCTTGTAGAGAAGCCATCTTAGCCTTGGATTGCCCTGAAGCCTCTATAAAAGATATCTTCATTCTGTTTAGATTACTTTGGCCAAACATCTGAGGCTTCACTAGTTTCTCATCTTTCTCAAGGTACCAGATACTGTTATGGAACATGATATAGGAGACAAATGGCGGATTTGACGTTGGACCCAAATCTAAAATGCCTCATCTAAGCCAGAGCCCATTCACCAATGTTCCGATTCTCCTTAGAGATGAATCATGCAAACATAGGGTAATCTCTAGAGGTAAAGTGGGATTTTTTAAAAAAATCCTTTTTGAACCAAATTTCTTGAGTAGATGTACCAGATAGCTTTGTATGTATCACTCATAGTGGCAGGATTAAATAGCAGAGGCCACAAAGGTTCACCAAGTCTGAGAATGGTAAAAATGTCTACATCAGAAAATGTTTTCTCATACTCAGAGGAAATATCAGTGATTCCTAAGATGGTGTTGATAGGGGCAACAGTTATCTTAAGTTTCTTGCCTCGAACCTTAGTCTCGAGCACCTCTTCCAAAATATGATCATCACTCATCAGCATCAAAGGTGTTGGCAATCCTCATATTATAAAATAAAATAGTTTCATAACAGTGGGGCAATAAGTAGTCCTTAATCCCAATAGAGGCTCAAACTGTTCTAACCAAGGGGAGAGGTTTAAATTACATTCACTCTATAATTTGACTAAGTCCACATAAATAGTAGGACAGAAAGAACGTTCCCCATAATAAGTTTGAAATTCACGTTGATCATGATCAGGAATAATCAGAGGGGAAGTGATAAAACCTAGAGGAGGGACTAGGTTGAATAGTCTCAAGTATCTGAGACGTAGTAGGGTTGAATTACTGGAGGCTACCGGATTAACCAGAACCCAAATGAGATTGGCCTTTGACCCTTTAAAGAAGAAGCTCAGTTTTGGCTTCTTCTTGATGAGCCCAAATATCTACTTCGTGTCCCAGAAATTTACGGCGAAAGCACACATACGTGCTAATTACGCGTGTCCCAAATGCAAATCCTCAGCGCTAGGAAAATAAGCATGCAAAATTATCATATAAAAACAATAATCAATAGCCAGTTGAATAAAAAGCATGACTCAGGCATATAAACCTGGTCACGAATCCACAAGACATGAACATATACGACATATATAAAAATACAAGGAATAGGAGATTAAGTTACCAACCTTAACTTTGAGTAATTAATAAAATTCCTGGTATTAGAAACTTGGTCTTCCGTTAATATTATAAAGTAAGACTATTATAAATATTAATTTTCTTTTTTATTTTGTAAGGTATTATATTAAATACCGTTCTTGAAATATTTTTTTAAAAAAAAAGTTTTCCTTATCCTTTAAATCACTCTTTAATCCATAAAAGACAAGTCTTTCATCTTTGACTTTATTGTATTTTATTTTTGGATTTCCCTCATTTCTATCCAGAAATTTTTAGTAACTTAGAAAAATCATAATTAAATGCATGAAACTCCAATTGATGTGTTCCCAAAAGCTATGGGTTGCTTAACATGTCTATTTTCATATAAAAATACTCCCAACAGTCAAAAAAATTCGAATCATTCCTAGAATAATTAAGTTTCCCTACTGTTCAGATTATACTTTCAGAAACATGAGTCAATTTGAAAAATCCATATCCTTTTATACAAAACTCCAAAAAAATTTTATGACCAATCAAAAGAAAGGCCTTTCTGTCTACTTTACTTCTGGAAAGTTCATGATTGTTAAACATCATTTGATGAGTCAAAAAGCAAAGCACAATCACTACTATTCAAATTGTACTTCAAAAAATATAAGTCTTTTTTCAAAAATCTGTAATTTCTTGTATAAAGCTCCAAAATCTGTAATACTAATATTTCAATACATTTCGATACGTCTTAGTATTAAATAATATTTTTAATATACAAAATGTATTTCACATTAAGAACACATTAACTACCCAAGTTCAAGTTACTAACAGCCAAAATAACACCGAACCCAAAACCATCGCCCCTCAAGTTTGAAAACCATCACAAAAATCACAGTGAACGGAAGCAGTAGCAAAAGAAGAACTAAACACCAGCTGAAGCCAGCAAGGTGACTGAAATTACAACACAGACGGAAAGGAAAGAACAACAGTAATAACTGATAAACTTATGGATTGAACCAAAATAACACTTGTACTTTATTGCATAATGATAATCAGTCCATTACAAATATGAGCCCAGATATATATAGGCCCTGATGTCAAGATAAAGAAACAAGAAACAAACAAGAAAGACAAGCCTACAAGGGAAGGGGTTCGATCCCAACATTGGTCAAGGCGCTGGGGGAGGCATCCTAGGGGTCTAGAAAGAAGTGAAAACGCTGGTAGAGGTGGAGGTATGTGTACTCTCTGTCTAGTACGCCCTGTGGACTGGCTTTCAAGCGCAGACTGTAGGTGAACCCAACCCCTTTCCTAAAATTTATTTATAAAAAAAAACAAGAAAGACAAGCCCACAATACCTATACTCTAACAATAACATAACATCAAACAAACAATTCCTATAGCGAAAAACTTCAGGAACGGAGGCGACGAGTCGAGTCGGAGAGACGGAGGCGACTCGATTTAACGTTCACATCTGGAAATTTAACGTTAGTCTCCTGACATTTCAGCTTTGGCATCTGAGTCAGCTTAAGCTTTTCTTGCACTTTAGTCTCCTGACATTTCAGCTTTGGCATCTGAGTCAGCTCAAGCTTTTCTTGCAAATCTGTCTCCGCTTTAATCCACTTGTTCTGGACATAAAATGTTACAAATTAATGGTCACTTAGATCCTTCAATTCAACTGCACATAACATATTATTATAACTGCCCTATCAATAACAAAAATCATTAGGTGAGGAGGCAAAACTCAAAACAAAATATGAAGAAACATTAATTTTGACTTAGATTTAAGAGAAGCACAGACAAAGAAATTATTATCACCCAACCTGATTTTCTTTTCGCAAGCTATCACCCAGCCTAATCAGTGATGATATTTTCAAAAATTTAGTTACAAATTCAATGTAAAGGGGTTCATAATGTCAATTTGTCTAAAATATTTTACATATATATATATATATATATATATATATATATATACACACGTGTGTGTGTGTGCACGCGCATATTGCATTTAGGAGGAACCAACCTGAGCAATGTCAGCAACATTTCGAGCATGCTCAGCTTCATTTCGGGCAAGCTCAGCTTCATTTCGGGCATGCTCAGCTTTATTTCGCGCGTGCTTAGCTTTATTTCGGGCACACTCAGCTTCATTTCGCGCACGCTCAGCTTTATTTAGCGCATGCTCAGCTTCATTTCGCGCACGCTCAGCTTCATTTCGGGCCTCCTCCAATTCCTGACTTATGTCTTCAACTTGTACCACCACAATAACTTGTCTTGTTTCCTGAATTACCAACTTTAGAACTTTGATGGGCCCTTCCTTCTCCTTCACCTCTCTCTTTACCTCTTTCTTCGTGTGGGCCTTGTTCTCCAGTTTGTCGTCCGGCTTCTTATTGCCGGCAGCGTCTTTCTTAGGTTGAGGGGAAACAATCTCCACCTTCTTGTTCTTTTCGGCCAAAGCATCCCTGACCTTAGCGGGGTCCACTTTACCAATCACCGTCAGTTTTTTGGCGGACATATCAACCTTGACGTTTACCACACCTGAAACCATAAAGATGGCCAAGAATGAGGCTTGAATTCACGATTTCAAGAGTCATTCGTAGAGGGATTATCCAGCCTCCAAATCCAAAACAGAGGAAAGCTGAAATGTTGGGGTGAAGGAATAGAGCGTACCGGAAAAACCGCGGACGGTTTTTTCGATCTTCATAGCGCAGCCTTCGCAATAGCAATGCAAATCGAGCTTGAAAACGAGGGTAGGGGGAGCGTGGTCCTTCTTCTGCGCGCATAAACGACAGAATGAGAAAGGGAGAGCGTGATAGCACCAGAAAGAAAATAAAACTGCAAAACAGATAGAGGAAAAAGAAAAAGGACTGACCTCACCCATATTGGAATTAGAACGTCGGGGTTTGAAATTGGAGGCAAGAACTGGTTTATATGGGCATGCAGTTGCGGTTAGGAAATGCTCAACAAGAGATGTTTGTAGTGAAGAGAAAGCCCTGGGATGTGCCGGTAATTTATAGCAGAGGGAAAAAATTCTAGAAAGTTCTATTAATCCATCCATGTTTCCGCGAGAAGATTCTGGGCGTTTCTTTGGGTGCTACTTGTAGCTCTGGGGCTCAAATTCACACCCAGGTTTCCACATGCAATGGGCTCTCCGACTTCTCTTTTGCTTTTGACCGACCAATACCATTCAAATTTGGTTTTTGCCATTTGGCTCACGCGTCAACAACTGCTGACTGCAAGGAATTAGTGGATATGCTGGATGACGATTCCTTGACGACTGGAAGGAATTTATGTTCTGGAACATTAGAGAACCTATGAGAAGAAAGTGGGTGCTGAAGCAATGGCGGAGCTAGGTTATGGTCAACTGAGGCTTGACCCAGTTGCCCTTATCTTATTTTATATATTTATATGTATGTATTATATAATATTTTATTTTGGCTAATAATCTGATTCCAGCTAAGTATTTTATTTTCGTGTTTTACTTACTTTTTCTAATGAAGGTAATATTGTATTGATTAGTAAAATTTTTACGGTTATGATTTTAGGAGAGTCTTGAGTTTTGACCATAGATGACTATATATATGTAGATGATGATTAATAACTAATTTTAATCTATTTGGATTTATTATTTAGTTGTCTTATGATTTTATAATGAATTTCTTTTTTAAAAATATATTATACTAGGTTATTTGCTTACCTGAAATTAAATCAAATCTTTATGTTTTTCTAAAATATTTTTTGGGTTCATATTATATTATATTTATTTTATTTTCTCCAATTATTTTATTTTGAGGTAGGTAGAATACACATTTAAGTGTTAAAACTAGAAGTAGAAATCAGCTAATGCAGAAGGTGAGGCGGTGAGGGGATCAACAAAACATACGAGAATAAATAAAAACTCAAAATTCTATATTTAGAATGAAATTCTCTTGCTCCAATTTTTTTGTTCTTTTTTCATTTTTTTTTTCCCTTCTCAAAAACCCAATAGAAATGGTTTTTTTTTTTTTCCTTAAAGTTTGGAGGCAAATTTATTTATCTATCTATGCCTTGGGGAACACCCCAATGTAATAAAGAGAGGATCCTTCATGTTTAATCACCAAAAGAAATCAGAGAGAATTGAAAAAAAGAAGAAAATAGAAACATCTTATTAGCTTAACCTATTCTCTCATGCACTATGCACTATCTACCCTGTTTTTTGGATTTAATTGGTAAAAGGTCGGATATTTTTACCAAAAAGAAAAATGTTCGATCTTAGAATTAGTTAAATAAAGGGTAACTTTAAAATTGATACTTTTCTGAAAAAAGGAAAAAATGATTTTTTAACTATATTTAATTTAATGAGGCTTATTAGTCTTTGTAATATGCTCAAAAACGTTGGGGGAAAAAAACTCAAAAAACGTGTTACAATTTGAGAACGAAGGAATATACAATTCTCTCAGATGTTTGAGAAAATATCTTAAAATGCTGACGTGAGTTGCAGAACCTTTTGAACGAAGTAAACTTAAAAAAAAAAAAAACCAGAGAGGAAAGTGAACAGAAATGAAAGAAGACGGGATTGGTTGTTTGTTTGACATGAACACTGAGGAATGGCCCACATCAATGGCGTTGATCAATCTCTTTTAACGTATCCTTCTTTATTCCAATCCTCGTTTCGAACGAAACCTTAAAAGACCAACATCCTTCTAAAATGTCTCATTCTTCGAAAACCCACGAGCACCCCATCTCACTCCCTTATTGTGGGCGTCAGCAGATATTGTGGGCGTTTCTTTGGGTGCCACTTGAATCTCTGGGTCTCAAATTCACACCCAGGTGTCCACATGCAATGGGCTCTCCGACTTCTCTTGTGCTTTTAACTGACCAATACCATTCAAATTTGGTTTTTGCCATTTGGTTCATGCATCAACAACTGCCGAACCGCCAATGCTGATGGTAAGAATCCGTGATTACTCGTGTCGATCCCTCTGTCGTCGTTGGGATCCTTTGGTAGGCGATCTCGTAAGTCTCAGAAGTGCTCATAGAGCCGTGCCCCGGCGGGGACGATGTCGAACCTCCAAAACTTTTTAGTAGCAAAAAAACTGCCGAACCAACATGTGGTTCGTCCAGCGGAATGTAGCGCTGAATTCCCTTAAGAGATCTAAGGTTCGAGCTGCGGTAAAACCACTCGTAATCCACCTTGTGGAGCTATGTTGGGAGGGTCCTCGCCGCCGCAATCCGGAGTGGTTGCACACTTGCCACCATTTTTATAGCAAAAAAAAAATAAAACAACTGCCGACTGCAAGGAATTAGAGGATATGCTGGATGACGACTCCTTGATGACTGGAGGGAATTTACTGTTCTGGAACATTAGAGAACTTATGAGAAGAAAGTGGGTGCTGAAGGTTAATTTGTTCCACCGGAGTCCAATTGGGTGGCTGATGGACTTGCAAAACAAGACTTATCTCCTTAGGTTTTTTAGATGTATGTCTTATTTCTTTAAGGACTTTAGTTTCTTAAGATTGTATGGAATTAAATACCCCCACTGTAGTTTCTTGATTTTTAATATTACATCTTTCATATATATATATATATATAAACAATTGTGCATTATCTATGTGATGCCTTGTATTTAATGGATTTTGGATGTTATTTAATTCTTCATGTATGTGTATTTGACTATTTGTTAAAATATATGGTAGTCTTTTTAATTTTAAGACTCAAGTTATAAACTTATTTGGAATATTCTAAAATGTATAATTATGGTTTATATTTAAAGTTTATAATATAGTTTATCAAGTATGATTGAAACTGTTTTTTTTTTTACATAGGTGTGGCAGGGTGGCACCATTTGGGCAGGGAAGCACGCCTCGCCCAGCCCATTATTGCCCAATCCAAAAATGTTAGAGCTTCTATTGGGTAGGCCACTCCGAGCTGCATTTTACTACCTAATAATCCTTCAAGTAGGACATTGGGTATGGATCTCACTTTACCCAGCCCTGTCCATACTCACCCTACGGTAAATTATTCTCAAAATATTTTTCTGTTGTTATTAAAGAACCGTATAATATTATGAGCATATTTTATGGTTGTTACTAAATAACCGTAAAATATTTCTCAGAAGCTTGGATATTTATCAGTGGAAAACCGTTAAATATAGATAAAAATAATTATTAAATACAAATAAATATGTAATAGTGAAATTAAATCTAGATAAAAATAATTATTAAATATAGATAATTCTGTAATAGTGAAATTCTGCACCTTCCTCGTGGTTATCTACTTTCACTCCTCCAGCGTATGAAATTTATAAACACTTGAGATCTGAAAACTATAACACATACACTTTCAAAAACTATGGCATTGGTTGATTCTCTATTCCCGGAACAATTTTTTTAAATAAAATAAATTTTTCTTTTGATATTTAGTTTTTTGGATACTTTTTTGAAAAAAGGCAATGTGATATTAAAAAGATTTTTTTTTTTTTACTTTTAGTTTTGTGGGCCCTCTAAGTATAATAAAATACAATCAAATACCCAAATCTTGGATATTCAAATAAGTGGGCCCTATTGAAGTTAATTTTTTATTTTTTTTCCAAAAGCAAAAGCAAGGGGGCATGACTTGACATGTTGAGACTTGAGAGTTGACCCCAAAGCCACAAAAAATGATAGAGAAGGGTAAGGAGTTTGCTGGAACCGGATTTCCTCGTAAGCAAAATTCTCAACGTCCCTCGTTAGCCGTAATTTTCAGCCATCGGTTTAATCTAATATCTTAGAGTGTGCCACACAATCATACTTTTTAAATTTTTTTTAAAAAAATATAAAAATCTAAACCCTATTTAGATAATTTTGAAATAACTATTCTTGAAATATTTTTTTCAAGATCATGAAGTATTTTTCAATAATAGTCAATACCCCAAGCATCTTTTTAGTATTAATCAGTACCTTAGAATATTTTCTTAAGATCATCAAATAATTTTTCAAGATCATAAAGTATTTTTCAGTAGCAGTCAGTAACCTAAAGTATTTCTTTAATACTACTCAATACCGTGAAATATCTTTTTAATACCAGCACGTCTAAAAATGGCTACATAATTAAGTTGCTTCATCTATAAGAGAACACTACAAAGAAAATTCAAATCCGTACATATGTGTGTGTGTGAGAAATAAGTGGAAAGAGATTACTTGTGAACTTGTACAGTATTTAATTTTTCTAAATCCTAGCTAATAATAGACTCATGTAGAAGGATACAATTTTTTCAGTTGACTATTTTTACTATATAGTTTTAGTTGTTGAAACATCTATGAATTTATATTGAAGTATTAATGGAAAAAGCAATCACACTGGCTCACGATTTTCTTAACTTGGGAGATTAAGGAAAATGAAACTTAACCAAACTTTTAAATGCTTCATTATGTTAAGTGAGGAGAGTGTGCTTTATTATTATATTACTACCTCCGTCCCTAATTATAGAAGCAATTTAACCGATTTTGGAAGAATTAAGGAGAATAGTTAAATTAGTTAATTTTACTCATTTTTCTAAAATGTCCTTATATAAATTTAAAATGACACAAGTTGCTCTAATTATAAGTGTTTTCGATTTGCCTTACGTTAGATATCCATGACATATTAGTTTATATATGTATATTAGTTGCTTTTTATATAGCCATGTGTATACATATATGTGTGTGTATATGTGTATACATATAGATCTATCTACATATATAGAGACACACACCCATATATCTACACATACATACATACACACACACATATGTATACACATGTGATTATTAGGGAGTATTATTTATATTTATTTTCAACTGTGATTATGGCCGGTTAACAAACAAACAACTCATATAATCTCCAATTATTGTTTTTTTTATATATAATTAAAGAGATAGATACCGTGATAATTTAGGTTTATAGAAGACATGGTTACACCAACAGTTCCATATCAAACTAGCCTCTCTGAAACAATTTCCTTCATTGAGTCGGTTTGTTTCGGCCAAAAACAAAATTGATTCAGTTTATTGACATATAATGGTCTCCAAGTTCTGAAACAGAGATGTGTGAGATGAGATAAAGGGATTGTTAGAGGAGGATTGCAGAGAGAAACAACACAAGTACTCCACCAAAAGTATTCACTTGGAGGGATTAGCATTGCCACCAGGGAAATGGAGGGGTGGGGAAATTTTAATGAGCTCGATTTAAAAATTTTGGACAAGTGGGTTAAAAGCTTTTAATTAATGCACTTATTTTTTATCTTACATCTTTTTATTAAAATTTCATAACTACTTATTCAATTTTTTTTATTTATTTATAAAATTAAACTCATTAAATTTCCCCCTCAGATAAGCTACTGCATGAGCTCACTTACGTAAGCACACATTTTAATATAATAAGTTTTTCTAAAATGAAATGATCCAAGTCACCATCATCACCAAACTTGTTGTATAAACCATTTCCAAATTTGTTAAAAACACATTCAGAAAGTAAAGTTCCTTTGACTCACCAATAACACAAGGAGCAGAAGAAAAGCTAAAGGTTGTAAGCATACGAGGAGCTAAGGAAACAAATTCGTACAGGATGATTACATTTGAAACATGTTTCTCCACAGCTGAAATAAGTCTTACAAGGCTGCATTCTTTCTGATTCCATTATTTAGACTTGTCACCTCTTGGCTTGTATGCTTCTGATCCGAAACTACAACATAGTCCATCCACATTGCATCATCTTCATAGCACAACGAAAACTTAGAAATATATATAGAGAATGAAAAAGGATGATGAGACGGATAGGCCTGATTTGAATCTAAACATACCTCCACTCAAGGAAACAGAACTGCACGCAACATATTATTATAGTTGCCCTATCAATAACAAAAATCATTAGGTGAGGAGGCAAATCTCAAAGCAAAATATGAAGAAACATTAATTTTGACTTAGATTTAAGAGAAGCACAAACAAAGAAATTATTATCACCCAACCTGATTTTCTTTTCGCCAACTATCACCCAGCCTAATTAGTGATGATGTTTTCAAAAACTTCGTTACAAATTCAATGTAATAAGGTTCATAATGTCAATTTGTCTAAAATATTCGCGCGCATATGGCATTTAGGATGAGCCAGAGTAGCTAGTACCTGAGCAATGTCAGCATCATATTGAGCTTGCTCAGCTTCATTTCGAGCCTCCTCCAATTCCTGACTTATCTCTTCAACTTGTCTCATAGTATCTTGTCTCGTCTCCTGAATTTCCAGCTTTAGAAGTTTAATGAGCTCTTCCTTTTCCTTCACCTCTCTCTTCACCTTGGTCCATTCATTCTATATATAGAAGTAACCATTTAGTCCATTCATTCTATATATAGAAGTAATCATTTAGTACACAACTGTTTATGCAAATTGCACCATGTGAACAAATACAATCATTTGAAGAGAGAATACAGGTACAAGTAGCATTCAAATGCTAGGTAACATGTAACGTTGATCTTGGTAATCTAAGAACAAGGAACTGTACAAAATCTACAGATTTCTAATCATTCGTCTAATATTTCCATAATGTTAAAATTGAATACAATAGGGGGAAAATCAACAGAATTATTACCTCAGCAATGTCAGCATCACTTCGAACACAGGCTAATTCTCGTCCCATCTTTTCAATTTTTCTCTTGGCCCATTCTGCCTCATCATCTTTCTCAGTTATAAGCCTTTGGACCGTTTTTCCTTCTTCTATCAGCATTCTTTCAAGATTGGCACATTCACTCTGTCAAATTAGATAAAGCTTTAACAGAAAGGTAATGGAATGATGCCTTTTAAGTGTCAAGATCAACTTCAATGGAAAATCAGAGAACATAGTTACAAATAAATAATGATGCACATTTCTTCACAAATTAAATGCGCGGAAGAATTTATTACTTTTATCTTCCCATACATTTTGTTAAGCCTAAATATGTAAATTTTGAAATAATAAAAAAAACATAAATATCACATTATTTTCAAACGTAGCCTCACTATATAATCTCTAGCCACATAACTATAGCACGTTTCCTGTAACAAATAAAGACGAAAAAATATATATAAAAAAAGTACTTGTAGCCATTTTACATTTAAGTGCTTCAATCAACCCAAAACAGTTATTACACAAGATATTTTAGAAAAGTATAAACACAATTAAAGTAGTTGTTGTTTTGAGAAAAGTACGTATAGATACAAGTATACAACAATAAAAGTAACTCTCTTCTCTCACACATCAAAATATTAATAAATTTTTAAAATAAAAATTATTTCGGATTTTCCAAATTATAAAAATTGAGTGAAAACTAGAGATTAAAATATAATGTCCCATTAATAATTTAGTAACTTCATATCTGCACCAGTAATAGACTGTGCAAGTACTTTGAAATTTGTGAAAGCTCACTCTTACTTTAAAGTAGTAGTATTTTTTTAAAAAAACTTGAGACTGAAAAAAAACACTGGTTGATGACGAAGAACATATATTTTTTGCTCGAATAACATATATGGACTTACCTTGCGTTGCTTGTTTACCCATAGAGCTTATCTGTTGTGCAGAATTGGTCATTGTTAGTGTTTTAGTTGTATGTATATGTTAGGGTAGTCTTCTGTACATCATATATATCCTTAATCTCTTATTTAATATCAACGTGGGGCAACAGGCCACATGCGCTCTTTTAATTGTGTCATACATTGAATGGCTCTTGATGCTATGTTAGAGTTTTAAATATAGATTTATGTTAGAGTTTTATTAAAATGACTCATATTTTGTTATCAAATTGATTACAATTGCATGTAATTAAGTTAGTTCATATTGTAAATTAATCGAATATACGGTAGATGATTATCATAAATTTAAAGGAGAAAATACCAACATATTCAATACCTCAGCATCTTTTCGAGCTAACTCGGCATCTTTTCGAGCATCGGCTAATTCTTGATCAATCTCTTCAATTTGCTTTTTGGCTAGCTGCACCTCATCATCTTTCTCGAGTATAAGCCTTCGTGCTAGTTTTTTCTCTTCTTCCAGCAATCTCTCCAGTTCAGCACATTCACGCTGTAAGATTATATGAATTAATAACGATAAGGAAGTGATACAGTCTGCAAACTATCATGCCAAACCCAAATGAAAAAAAAAATATATATATACGAATTTCTTCACCAGTTAAAACCTACAAACATGAAGCAACTGAGATGAGTAATATCACTTTCATATTTTTATAAATTTTACTTAAAAAAATAAAATAAAAACCAACATAAAAACCATATTTT
>JAMWYP010000682.1:0-76743 GCA_025563575.1 Acacia pycnantha | reverse complement strand
GTGAGAATTATGAAGGAGGGGGTATTTATAGGGTTTTGAAGGGACAAGGTGGGAATTTCCAAAATTGTTACTTTATGCCCTAGGTCCACTTAGTTTTTCCCCGATCGGTACCGATTCGCGTGATTCGGAGAAATCTCAAAATTCTGGATTTACAACTTTGAAGACATGTTCTCACTTAGTAGAAATGTCCAAGTTAACCTAAATTTTGATTCCATATAGGCCTCAATATTCTGTTGAAGTTTTCTCGAAAAAGCGTGTCCGAGACACGTCGGTGTCGGAATTCGTTTTGGGACTATCAACTCTTGGAAATAATTCACTGATTCCAAATATGTCTAAATAAATTCAAACCCATTCCTAAATGTTGAGTTAGAATTTATTTTCCTATTTCAAAAATATGCCTATATGCATTTTCCCTATTTTGTTTTATTAGGAAAAAGCACAAACTTGCCTCGGAATTAACTTAGGAAGAGGTCACTTGAAGTAAAAACTCAGCGATCAATATTTTACCTTGACCTTGGGATTCCTATTCCTAGATCTCTAGATAGGATCCGTTTCCTAATTTTAAAATTACTATTCACATATTTTACTTTAATTAATTATATTATTATTTTAATGTTGCAACTTGCCAACTTGTGTTCTATTTCATTTTTTCATTTTTTTTTTTCTTTTTATTTGGCCCAAAATTTCGGTTGGCCTCTTTAATTATTTAATAAATATTTATTTTTTATTTAATTAATTATTTAATGATTTATTTATTTAATTTTTCCAAAAATTTCCACAAAATTATCTAATTGGTCCATTCTTGTATTTAGGCTTAAAAATACCTAAACTCAATGATTTTTCATAGAAATTTCCAATTAATTAGTAAATACATTTTTACTAATATTCCACTAATTTTGAGCTTCACATAATTATTCTTTGAATTTCCTTTGCTTATGCTTAAGTAATTAGTCCAATATTACTTAATTACTTCATTATCACTTGTTGATAATTTTCTTAATTACTATGCCTCATTACCTTCATACACTTGTATTAACATTAGTATTTTCATGCCTCTTGCATTATTCCATAATTACAAGGGTATTTTGGTCTTTTACTTCTTTTTGAGTATTTTCCAACAATTTCTCCAATTTCATAATTTATAAAATTACAATAATTAGAGATTATATACTCTTCTCCTAACTCACTTGGTCATTTAAGCGTCTTTTAGGATTTTTCCATAAATTTTCTAAGTTAATTACCCTTTAGGGCATTTTGGTCATTTTGGCACTTTGGCCCTTAAACTCCCTAATTTCTTACGAGAAATTCTACTTAGAAAATAGACTGTATTTATACAAGGCTGGAGATTGAAATTTCACTTATCGAAATATCCAACTTTTATTTATAATATTCCGAGATAAATATCCGGGTATTACATTTCTCCCCCCTTACACAAAATTTCGCCCTCGAAATTTAGTCTATACTAACTAAACTTCGGGCCATGAACTCTGGGTACTTCTCTTTCATGTCACTCTCGGTTTCCCAAGTCGCTTCTTCGGGTGACAAACCCTTCCAGACCACCTTTACAATCAAAATAGTCTTGTTTACAGCCGTTTCTCTTTGTGATCGATGATGCTCAGCTCGACTATGAAGGTATTATCATGCCGTACTTGACATCCTCGTACTCGATGACATGATCACTGTCTCGGTTGGTACTTCTTCAATTGCGACACGTGGAAACGTCGTGGAGATTACTCGGAGTTCGGGGTAAGGCTATCGATAAGCTACTTCTCAGCGCTTAGCCAAGATTTCAAAGGTCCAACGTACGAGTGGACTCGGTTTCTTCCTCTTAAGCGTTACGCCGACACCGATTCTTGGGGATAACTTTAGAAATACATGGTCGCCGACATAAAACGTTAGAGGTCTCCTCCTTTTATCGGCATAGCTCTTACGTCTACTATGTCTTGCTAGGAGTCTCTTCTTGATTAATGCGATTTGTTCGGAGTGCGCTCAAGCATATCAGGCCCAAGTAGCGCTTTTCGGATGAATCATCCGACATAATGGTGATTGACACTTCCGCCCATACAATGCCTCGAACGGGGCCATTTGTATACTAGCATGATAGCTGTGTTATATGCAAACTCGGCTAGCGAAAGATGTTGATCCCAACTTCCTTTGAAATCCGGGGCACATGCTCGCGGCATATCCTCCGGCGTACGTATGGTTCTCTCAGATTGGCCAGTCGATCTGTGGGTGATAAGCGGCGAACTTCAACTTAGTCCCATTACCTTCATGTAACGCTTGCCGGAAACGGGATTTGAATCGTGTATCACGATCGGAGACAATGCTCTTAGGAACACCATGTAATCTCATATCTCTTTGATATAAATCTCCCATGATCGTTAGGAGAATAGTGGATCTTGATGGGAATAAAGTGTCTTGACTTGGTTAATCATCAACAACTACCCAAATTGTATCATGATTTCGATTTTGGGCAGACCTACCACAAAATCCATGGTTATGTTCTCCATTTCCATTCGCGGCTCTAGTCCTTGCAAAAGACCGGGGGTCGACGGTGTTCAATCTTTACTTTCGACGGGTCAAGCATTTGGCCACGTGATACTGCTACGTCTTTCTTCATTCAGGGCCACCACGGTTCGGATTTCATACTCTGGTACATCTTGACCATGCCTGACCAAACCACTACGTGATAGGTCATAGTCTTGGGTCTCACCTCGAGTGATCTTCTCACGTATCTCTTTTGCCCAATCATCTTGCTTGAGCTTTCTCCGCCATCTCTCAGATCATACTCCCCTTGACTCGCAAGAAGTGTAGCAAGATAGGCATCAGCAGGTGCGTGCTGACCCATGCAGATTTGATTGGATAGATTCGGATCTACGAAATCTTCCGGCGGTTTACGCTCTTGTATCATCATGTATGATACACCTTTGCCGTCTTCCTACTAAGAGCATCGGCAACGACGTTTGCTTTACCGGATGATACTTGATCTCCGAGGTGTAATCTTTAATCGGCTCCATCCAACGACGTTGTCTCATGTTGAGTTCTCGTTGATCGAACAAGTATTTCGGACTCTTGTGGTCACAATACACTTCTACGGTTACACGCACGGGTAATGCCTCCATATCTTCAAAGCGAACACGATAGCCGCGGCTCTAAATCGTGTGTAGGATAGTTTAACTCGTGAGGTTTCGGTGACGAGAGGCATAGGCCACCACCACGCCTGCTTGCATTAGGACACATCCCAATCCTTGCCCATTGGCATCAGCTTGTAGACAACATAGGTCTCATCGGATCGGGGATAATCAATCACGGTCTTGTAGTCAACCTCTCCCTCGGATTCGAAGCTCTCCTCACAATCATCTCCCCATATAAAGGGTTGATTCTTCCTCGTAAGCTTTGTCAATGGTAGGGCAAGGCGAGAAATCCGTATAAATCTGCGGTAGTATCCCGCTTGAGACCAAGAAAACTACGGATCTCGTCACGAGTCTCGGCCGTTTCCGAGTCCGAGCGCTTCTACTTTGCTTGGATCAGCTGCAACTCCGCCGCTAGATATAACATGGCCCGAAAATTTAACTTCCGGCCAAAATTCGCATTTGCTCGGCTTAGCATATAGTTGCTTTTCCACAGTATGCTCAACACCTTTCGCAGATGTTCTTCGTGCTCTTCTTTGCTCTTAGAATATATCAAAATGTCATCGATGAACACCACCACAAATTGGTCTAGGTGTTGTCGGAAGATACGGTTCATGTAATCCATGAATACCGCAGGTGCATTTGTCAATCCGAAGGGCATCACAAGGAATTCATAATGCCCATATCTTACGTGGCGGAGAGAAAGTTCGAGCTCACTTCAACCTTGTCTCAGGCAAATGATATCTCCTTTTTGCCACGATCGATCATCGCACCGTTGGCCGTTAACCGATTCGGACCGAATATGACGTCGATGCTTGTGAAGAGGTAGACGGATAAGATCCACTTTAGAAACTCGTCCATCCACGTCAGCCGTACAATTCATACACGCATCAGAAGCTAAAGACTTTACACCCAACGGTGTAGATACTACAAGATCAAATGGTAATCTACGAGGCATGCAATCCTAAGCGACTTGCACAATCATAGGAAATAAGCAGTGACTAGCACCCGAGTCATACAATGCTTCAAGTAGATTTCCATTGAGATAGATGGTACCTTGAACCATCTCTGGGGACTTCTTGGCCTCTGTGTTTGTCAATGCAAAGATCCGGCCAGTGCTTTGAGGTCTCGCCTCTGAAGCCTTCTCGGGGCAATCCCGGCTAATGTGTCCAGGCTTCTGACACACAGAAGCAGACTTGTTTCCCATCACGGTTGGCTCTGGATGGTACTTCTTACATTTCGACATGTCCGGGATCCCTGTTGTTTCGAGTTATCTTGTTGGTAGGGTTTCTTGTTCCCACCTCGGTTTTCGCTCCAAGGCGCTTTCCTCTTCTGTGAGGATCCTCCGCGGTTAGATCCACCGCGACCAGCATTGTTGCCTTCCTGGCTTCGGGACTTGCGCAGTTCTTTCAGGTTGCGCTCCGTCAGTCTGCAAGATCCTACGGCTTGGGCCATCTTAGAAAATTGGTGAGATACCAACCTCGATCTTATGTCGTACCTCGGCCGTTCACCAATCGGTTCGCTTTCCGGCTTTCGTTCACATTGCTCTTCGAGATACGAAGAGTATCGGGACGGAGTTGGTGAAACGTGCGAAGTAGTCGTCAAATGACTCTTCATTCCCTTGTTGTATCTGCGAAATTCCTCCTCCTTAATCACTTGAATCGAGGGAGGAAAGTATTGTTCGTTGAATTGCTCCAAGAACATCTCCCACGTAACGGGGCTTGCGGGGTTGTGGAAACGCTCTCCCACCATCAGTGGGCATCGCCCTCTAACTTGTAGATAGCCGGCGGTGCCTTCCGATCTCCGGGCACTCGATAACTTCAAAAATCTTTTTAGGCTTAGCGGCCAATCCTCGGCTAGTTCATTCTTTCCCCGGAAGCCGGGTGGCTTCGACTTGCGGGCTGGTTGACCCGGCTCTCGGTGGTTCTCTCTTTTGATTGCGCCTAGGTGGTGATTGGGATCTCTCAGACCCCTCAGGCTCTTCATCATTCTCGTTGTCATCATACTCTTCTTCATTATCATTGTGGTCATCTTCTTCATGTTCCTCATTGTTGCGCTCTTCATCTTGTCTTTGTCTTTCCAGCCTTTACGCCATTAATGCATCGATAAGAGCTCTGCTCTTGCAAAGTTATTTGCAACTCTGTATGTCGTTTTGTTGGTTCAGGAGTTGATTTTGTGCATGTTGGTCCTCTTGGTTTCGTCCAACTTCAGGTATTGCTCTATCTTGAGGCTGTCTGCCTCTACCTCGACCTCGGCCTCGTCCACGGCCTCGGCCTCTTGGTGCACCGGCACCTCTTAGTATCGCCATTTGTTTTAATTCCTTTCCTTTATCAAACAACGGATATATGTGTCGAAAAATAACACAACACGTGGCATCAAAACCTATATATTTTCATATTAGATGTAATGTACATGTTAACGTATATTACATCATCCGTGGTTTTATGACCGGTGGTTAAAATCCTTCGCGTTTGTAATTCATAACTTCATATCGAAGTACGCTCTTCTAATAGTCTTCTTTGCGTTGTTCCGCCATCCAATGCTTTGATCGTATAGTGCTTATCGGCGTTACGTTCGTAGCTAGAACTTGTCTAGGATGTTAAGTTCAAAGAAAGATTCACTCTCGAATCGTCTTGACGACAACAGTGGAAATACTTACGGTTGTCATCATCGGATGAATGATCGATCGACGGGTTTCTCCGGCTCTAAGGCGTACTAGCCATTATCTCTGTTCATCTTTACACATTTACACCAATGGTCGTATCAATACTCGTTTTCAAAAATGTGCTCAAAGTTAAAAGGCTTAAGAACCTAACTCAGTTATCCGAGCAGAATGGCCGGGTAAGTGTCTACCATGGGGGCCTCACCGGGTTAGCGGTGACTTATGGCACGCCCACGTAGACTAGCCTTGCCTTCGGCACCAAAGCTGTCCGTGGTAACATAGTTAAATACTTGCCGAAAATTTTGCTCGATACCATAAAATGTAACATCCCATGTTTGAAATGCGGAAATTTTTTTCAAACAAACAATCGAGTAGAGCAATAGAGCGAAAGAGTAATTGGATTCTTAGCCAAAACATCAACCATTGTGTAACATTGTAATGATTACGGTAATCCTAAGGTTTAGAAAGGAAATAACGAGAAAAAACGAAGCGATAAGATAGATAAATCTTGGTGCACGCCTACTCAGGGTACTTGCCTCGATCCACGAACCGTGGTCCTCGACCACTGAAGCTACGGTGAGATTCAATTCAACGCATTGAATCTCGGGTAGCAGTTAACCTCATACCCAAACAACACGAGTATACAACCAACAGATATTCTAGAGCTAATACAACGGTATATCATAAGCATACTAGAGATGCATGATCATTATGCCGACAAAACATAAGCACGAGCAATATGTAAAGCCCCATAGGGTAAATAACAACAACGCCTGCACTATTCACCAGTGTCACGATAAACACTCGTGTCCTCAGCGCTAGGAAAACATAACGGCATTCCAAACATAACCCGTTTAAAGCGTACGTATAACGGTCTACGACATATCCTTGACATATATGCATTTAAGAAGCACAAGATTAGTGTTACGATGCGCGTCCGTACCTTCGTTGGCAACGTTAGGTACTACCGGCGGAAAACGTACTCTTTACGGAAACGTGAACTTCAAACGGCGGTTCGTCGGGCGTGACGGCGACAAATCGAGATTCGATATCCTATAAGAGTAATATCACTTCCATTAGTGATTTGACACAATATCGGCATTTTAGGTAAAAATTACCATTTTGCCCTTACCCCTAATCGGCGAATTTCGCGGCGACACTTCGTTACTCGACAAATTTTCTTCCGAAATTTTGCAGAACTTCGACGCCATTATGATTTTCGAAAATAATGACTAAAATAGCCCTCCCATATGATACCCAATCATACTTGAAATTTAAAGGCTATTCTAACAAATTCTACCCTTACTTTTAAAAGAACTGCGAAAACTTCAACTTTTCAGCGACTCGATCCCTACTATGTTTACACCTCTGCATATTTTTTTCAACGCAAACAAGGCTCTAAAACATTTGTAGGAATCTTGTCACCTACTTCCTAAATCTAACTAACAATTCTACTAACTACTAAACTAAAAACTAAAGACTAAAAGACTTACCCGTTGAAGACTTTCGGACAATTCTACGGGGCTTATTTGCAATTCCCCCAGAGCTCCTTTCTCTTCTTTCTCAACCAAAAATTTCGGCCAAGAGAAGGAAGAAAAGGTGTGAGAATTATGAAGGAGGGGGTATTTATAGGTTTTTGAAGGGACAAGGTGGGAATTCCCAAAATTGTTATTTTATGCCGGTCCACTAGTTTTTCCCGATCGGTACCCGATTCGCGTGATTTCGGAGAAATCTCAAAATTCTGGATTTACAACTTTGAAGACATGTTCTCACTTAGTAGAAATGTCCAAGTTAACCTAAATTTTGATTCCATATAGGCCTCCAATATTCATGTTGAAGTTTTCTCGAAAAACGTGTCCGAACACGTCCGGTGTCGGAATTCGTTTTCGGGACTATCAAACTCTTGGAAATAATTCACTGATTCCAAATATGTCTAAATAAATTCAAACCCATTCCTAAATGTTGAGTTAGAATTTATTTTCCTTATTTCAAAAATATGCCTATATGCATTTTTCCCTATTTTGTTTTATTAGGAAAAAGCACAAACGGCCTCGGAATTAACTTAGGAAGAGGTCACTTGAAGGTAAAAACTCAGCGATCAATATTTTACCTTGACCTTGGGATTCCTATTCCTAGATCTCTAGATAGGATCCGTTTCCTAATTTTAAAATTACTATTCACATATTTTACTTTAATTAATTATATTATTATTTTAATGTTGCAACTTGCCAACTTGTGTTCTATTTCATTTTTCATTTTTTTCTTTTTATTTGGCCCAAAATTTCGGTTGGCCTCTTTAATTATTTAATAAATATTTATTTTTATTTAATTAATTATTTAATGATTTATTTATTTAATTTTTCCAAAAATTTCCACAAAATTATCTAATTGGTCCATTCTTGTATTTAGGCTTAAAAATACCTAAACTCAATGATTTTTCATAGAAATTTCCAATTAATTAGTAAATACATTTTTACTAATATTCCACTAATTTTTGAGCTTCACATAATTATTACTGAATTTCCTTTGCTTATGCTTAAGTAATTAGTCCAATATTACTTAATTACTTCATTATCACTTGTTGATAATTTTCTTAATTACTATGCCTCATTACCTTCATACACTTGTATTAACATTAGTATTTTCATGCCTCTTGCATTATTCCATAATTACAAGGGTATTTTGGTCTTTTACTTCTTTTTGAGTATTTTCCAACAATTTCTCCAATTTCATAATTTATAAAATTACAATAATTAGAGATTATATACTCTCCTAACTCACTTGGTCATTTAACTGTCTTTTAGGATTTTTCCATAAATTTTCTAAGTTAATTACCCTTTCTAGGGGCATTTTGGTCATTTTGGCACTTTGGCCCTTAAACTCCCTAATTTCTTACAGAAATTCTACTTAGAAAATAGACTGTATTTATACAAGACCGGAGATTGAAATTTCACTTATCAGAAATATCCAACTTTTATTTATAATATTCCAGATAAATATCCGGGTATTACAATTGGCATCTTTTGGTAGCCATGTTTTTCAGCATACGGATTTGTGGTTAGCCTCTACACAAGTTCTTGTAAGTTGCCGACATCGATGATCTACGGTGCATATATGTAAATTATGCATACCTTGGGCTTTGTTTTCGTTAATTCCTGTGAGGCTTCGTTTTCGTTAATGCCTGTGAATTATTGTCCTACATTTAAGGTCAAACTTCAAATGCAAGAGAGAAAATGAAGCCCAAGGTACACATAATTCACATATTTGCACCGAAGACCATCAAGACCAATGTCCGCGACTTCCGAGAACTTGTGCAGAGGCTAACCGGAAAACCATCTGCTGAAAAGCATGGCCATCACCAAAAGATGCCAACAGCAGCAAGAGATTGAGAGACATCAAGATCGAATGTCAGCCGAATCTCCCACAAGCCTAAATTGGTCATGAAGGAGGAAGTAAGAAGAAGAAGTAGGACTTTGTAGGGAAGAAACGTGTACATGTGGCTACTTGGGTGAGTTTAATTTTTAGATTTAAAATGCTTTGATTCCGAGTTTGCTCAATTCCCAGCTTGCTTCCTTTCAATCCTTTTAATGATACTCACATTCAAGGCTATCAACAACTCCAACTTTAATTCACAAACACTTATATAGTACACACACGTGTGTATTATAATGATAATATATATACATTATCATTCTCTCATCCCCACTTATTTTGGGTTTCTCTTTCACCTAGAGGCTTCACTTCTTTGTATGCTTATATAGTTGTGGTTTCTTTATGATATGTAACTGCACGTGCGCGCGCACATACACATATATCCCTTTTTTTCTCTAATATATTGTTACATTCGTATAGATAAAATTACTTACGGTGGTATGCTTAAAGTTAGTATATATTTTCTAATATAATGTTACATTCATATATAATATTCTGTTGTTTGCATGAAGAGAATAATATTTCTTTGAGATAAAGCTAATTTCAGAAAAGATTACATAGGATTAGCTGGAGTTTTTGAGTGAAGTAAACAATCCACATCCCCATCTAACGATCCAATCCATTTTTGAAAATTTCACACTAAAATGTTCAAATAGAAAGTTAGAAACCACGAAACTTCACACGCATACACACACAGAGATAAATAAACAAATTTAAAGGCAAAACCAACAAGATAAGAGATAAAACAATAAGATTATAGCAACCTCCGAGTTTTGATATCATCATGTGATGAAATTCTATTAAGATCAGTTTTCTCCATCGTCCCAAAATTTGCGTCTCATAGTTATACAACTCTCATACTCGTTGTATTTGGCTTGGTATTGTTACCGCACATGACTTTGATGAGAGTCATGATGATATATCAATTGATTTATTTGATTTAATGATTCATGCCAAAAATAAAGTTTTAGAAAATATGGAGAGGGAGGAGTGAGATGCTTACTTGGTAGAGTCGAATCAGCGTAATCAGAGCACAGCACACACAAGAATTAGACTTTTAGAGCCTGTGCACCAGAACAAGAAAAGATGGTAAGAGAGAAGAGATTACCAAAAAATTCTATGGTAGGAATGAGAAAATAAGCAAAGGGCCGGGGCAACCTCTATTAAATAGAGGTATAGTGAGACCACCTCAACTTGCCCTCTATGCCACAATCTAGCAATTAATGGCTAATTAATTCAATAATCAATTGAGTCTTGCTTATCATCAAGCAAATCAGCAATCAATGCTAATATGTACTATTAACAAATCTTCCATATTAATATGATTTGTCTTCGCAATCCGTAATTAATGCTGAAATAGTGCTTTGTCTTCTCATTTAATTGGGGTTATTTGTATTTAATTAATTTTCCAATCAAATAGTTTGGCACATCAAATTAAAGGTAGACCTACATCCAAAGTCCAATATAAAGGAAGATTTTATTTTGTAAGATAAGACTCGATTTAATTTACTCAATCTTTAAAATTCGAATTCCAATCCAAAATATATTGCATTTATTAATTAAATGAATCATTATCGATTTCCCCTGAAACAAAAGAAGACCGACCGACCCTTCCCTCACCCTATGCTCCCTCTCGCTGGTGGCTTGTACTCACAAGCCGCCGGCGAGCACCCTTTTTTTGTGGCACAGATGAGTCAGAGAGGTAGTTTAGAGTCCAGATCTTGGATCTGTGGTCTTCTCTCCTTGAGTTCTGTCAGATGTGGCCATCTCCCGTCCTTGTGGCGAACCCTCTCTTCTCCTTCTCCAGATCTGATCTGTGGAGGTGAGATTTATCTGTTTTTTGTTGTTTTTTTTGTAGTACTGGGTTACGTGGTGGTGTTCTTGTCTCAAGTAATAAACAGATCTGTAAGATCTATGTTTAAATCCTCTTGGTTGGCTGGTTGTTTGGACGTTATTAGATCCGATTATCACTTGATAGCTCGGATTTGCGTTCTTAGGGGAAGATCTAAAGAGGTGTTGCTTGGTGTGTGGTCAAAGTCACCAGATCTGATTCAACAATGGAGCAAAAGTGTTCTTTGCTCTAATTGCAGCTCATGCTTAGTGCTCGTTTGGGTGGGTTTTCCAACTAACACTTTCTTGTTTGTCACTTCTAACCTTAGATATTGAGACGATGCTACTTTTGTCCATGATTCTACTTCTATTCTTAAATATTTTATGTACGGTGATTTGGCTGTTTCTTTGTATTTGATGTATTTTGTTGTTGTATTAGATTTGACATTGTTTGCTTGTATCTAGGTAGGTATTGTATCTGTTTGTAGTATCAATATAATTATCTTTTCCGAAAAAAAAAAAAAAAAAAGAAGACCGACTGAACAAACAGTTAAAAAACTTTCATTAAGAAATTTATATAATCAAACTTGAATATATATATATATATATATATATATATATACACACACACATGCGCGAGAAAAAGAGCAAATTGTTTTACTTTATTGACCGACATAATATGTATGCAATCACCGTCGCCGAGAACCCAAGGCAAGGACCACCGCTTTACAAAAGAGATAATTAAAAGACAAAAGGGACAAATTAAGAATACTACTGGGTTGGGAAGGAATGGTCTCCGAGCAAAAGGAGAAAGCCAAATTTAACGAACAAGGACCATCAATAATGGAACACGTAAACGTTGTATTCCACGACGGCGTCGCCGGTTTTCGGATTTAAGGTGTGGGTCTTGGCCTGAGCGAAGCCACGAGCGAACCGGAAAATCCCACTCCCGCTGACGATCGGCATCTCTCGAACCGTACTGAACACCGTGTTCCGTCCCAACAAACTCAGATAACTCCCATTGTACTTCCCTTCCATGAATGCAAAGTTCAACACCATCAACAACCCCACCTCGTCTTGCGCAGCCGACGCATATATTCCCTGGGCTTTACCCAACAGCTTCGACCCCTGCTCCGGGCCTTCCGTCAAAGGGTCGTCGGCCATCATCACCACCCCGAACCCCGTTGAGGAGGTGTTGGTCATGAGGGCCTCCGCCACCTTCACGGCGGTGGGCTTCCGCCCGCTGACGATGTCGTGAAAGTAAAAGTGAAGGTGGCTTAGCTTCTCCTTATGGAGGCCCAGTGAAGATGGAGAGAGTGTCCGAGAGAAACCGGTGGGTTTGGCGGTGGCCATGTATGTGAAGAGGAAAATAAGGGTGAGGCTACTGAGGAATGTGAAGAGTTTTCTGGCCATTGTTGGAGATTTTTTGAGAGCTTGCAAAGAGATTTCTTCTTGGGGTGCAAGAAGAATAAATCTCCGGGGTATATAAACATTAGGATTGCGGGCGTAAAATGCACGAATAGGGATGAGCATTCCATTTTTAGCCGAAATAACTGAACAGAACTGATTCTGCATACTGAATCGAAACAACCAAATTAACTGAATTTTTTATTTTTTATTTACAATCTATACCTATTTAATTATTAAAAAAAATTGCACTTATCAAATACTATCTATTAAATATAAATATATTATATATATTTAAGTTTTAACCAAATTATATTTTTAATAACCGAACAAAAAATGGAAGCCAAAATTCTCAAAAAAGAAAAAACTCTTTAACCGAAAACCCGAATTCAGTTCGGTTCAGTTCTAATTTACTTACCCCTACACGATTTTGAATAAAAAAAGAAATTAATAAAGGCCGAGTACTTATTTAGTTCTTTATTTATCACCCTCAAGGCCTCCACCAACTGATCACTTCACCACTCGTTCAAATGACGTAGGGTCGAGCAAAAATGGAATGCTTTAATTTTGATTTCGTCTAGTACACTGGAAATAAGTTTTTTTTTTTTTTTTGATAAATAAAGAAAAATATAAAAGGTAGTCATATATATGTTTTCCATGTATCGATATAAGGAGTAGAAAATGTCACGTGGGGTGAAATTAATGTCAATTTGCATGCATGTATGTGGGGTCCGGGCACCATATATGTACAAAACAAGACATTCAACTCGTAGGTTGCACGGATATGTTGAATCTGTAAATGGTTAAAAATGAACAACATATGCTACAATGTTAATATAATATTCAACCATTTTATTATATAATAATCATGATACAATTAACATAATCCAGGCCAATGGTCATAAGAAGGCTATCTTAATGCTATTAATATAATAAAAGATTTTGAAAAACTTCTCTATAAACAACATTTATAGTAGTACTACTGCATTTATTCAATTCATTCAATATAAGTAATTTTAATTCATTGAAACTCTTAATCCTCGATAGTGCAATATATAGTTGCCAATAAGAGAAAACCGGGCTCGCTAGGTGTAGGGACCTACATTTGACATTGATTGACTTTGGGTTTTGTTTATCGTCATTGCAAATAAAATTATAATGGGAAATTATCTTCTTGTCATATTGAAAGGCGATTTAAATTCATATGGGTTCATATCCATTTTGTGTAACAAAATCTCTTCGCCAACGCTTATGCCATCAACCCCTTTGCCTTAATGACGTTCTTGTCAAGTTGTGTAATTTGTAGTCTTAGCTTGTACCATTGTACAACCCTACTGCATAATCAATATTCCTTATTAACATAACTAGTACACCAACTTTCAATACCAATTTACGATGAGGTATCCCTGAGTATTTAATTGCATTTAGATTTTCTGTGTCATACAAATCCTCAAAACTTCCATTAGCATTATCTGTACGACTTATAGAGTTAGAACTAAAGTACTCTACCGCATCACCTAACAACAAAGAACAAATGTACTCATGCAAAATGTCAACATTTCTTGTTGTAGGGGTCAAAATGAACCCATTGTTGAGGTAATCTTCATCCACTACACGTTCTATTAAATTTGGGTAAGATTCAATGATGCACCTAATTGGATTACAATCTTCATGAAGCAACAACTCTAAGGGTATCGTTGTAGGCCTTTAAATAAGCTTAAAAAACTATTCCTCAAATACATATATATAACCCTTCAAACCTATTTACAATCATATGTTATGTCTTAAAAGCACATGATCTATTTTCATCATAATATAAGAGTTTAGTAAGGAAAGGAAAAGAATGTCTAGTGATAATAGTCTTCTGAACAAGTAGGAATAAGAAAAACTAATTGTATGTTGACTAATGAAATATGTTTTCTAAAATTGACCAAGTATAACAAGCAACATGTAAAACTAGATTTTACCTATTTTCATTTTCCCATATAAAATGGAACAAACTCCTCCTATCAATATTATAATATTTCATTTTGCACTAAAAAAAACTTGCAGTAATTATTATGTTTTAACAGACAACATAAATCAAAAGAGAGGAGTGAGCTAGCGTTGTTATCTTGAGCGATAGAAGAAAAGAGGTAGAGATGAATGATTAATGAATGCAAGGGTTGAATGTGTGTGAATGACGATGTGATGTGAAATTTAGAATTAAAACTAAGTTGGTAATTTTATAAATAATTTATAGAATTATTTAGATTATATTATATAGAATTATATAATAATATAAATTAAAAACTTAAATAGGCCAGGTTTGTAGGTTTGTAGACTAGGCCTTATGAAAATAGACATAACATATTTATCTAAATAGACTTAAAAATAACCATAAACTCTAAATAGGACAGGCTAGGCTTTAGACCCTTATTAGAGGCATGGCCTACTTCACCTCTATTTTATATATTTGAATTTCTTATCTTGTATCCCATCCCATTTATATATTATCTTTGATTTTGTATTTCTTATCTTGTAGACTAGGCCTTATGAACTTTCACATACGCTTTGTGGCATAGTCTGATCTCCAACTTTTACCTTCAAACCATTTCCAACTTGCTTTTGTTAAACTGCATATATTTCATCGTACTTCTACTCAAGTGAAAACCCTATAATTCCAAAGTTCATCTTCATAACTCAAGTTTAGAGTTGACCTTGTTTTTGTTTTTTTTTTTTATATAAAAGATGGCATAAAGCCTACATTACAAGAAGAAATTACACACTTGGGGAATTCAATCCCAAACAATCTTGGTCCAACCAGCCTCTAAGAGCTATAGGACATTCATCCAACAGCATAGACTTAGAAATACCCCACACCATCCGGTTATTAGATCGTGGATTAACAAAACTCACTGGGCCATTAATAATCACATACTTAGACCATGAGTTAGATATAATCAGACCTGGATTGTGTGGTCTTACAAAATCACAATCAAAAACAGCATGGTTCCTCCATTCCCAAAGCTTCCAAATGGCCACTCCAAAAAGAAGACCCCAGCAACCTTCCCATTGGACGCCAACCTGATTGTTTAAATTAAAAAGCAACCAATTCCTCAAATCCAAAGAGAAGAAGGGTATGATATACCTGGGGCGGATCAAACCGACCCACAAATTTCTCGCATAGTCACAATCACGTAGGATATGCAAAATATCTTCCACCTCCGTATGACACATGCCACAAACAGCAGAGTTATTAGACCACGAACTCCTCCACTTATTGGTAGGTAATTTGCCTAAAGCCACTTTCCACATAAAGACACGCACTCTTTCTGCTCCTTTCCATTTCCATATATCCTTAAACACTTTATCCCTAAGAGACGAAGGATTAGGTTCAAGAAGGAAATATGCATTTTGAATAGAGAACATACCATCCCCAGATGCACCCCACACAAGGCAATCAAAATCTGCCTCCCTTCTAGGAGGTAACACAGCTGCAAGTCTTCTCAAACCTGTCGAGCTGACAATAGAAGAGATTCTGGCAACATCCCACATTCCCCCCACCATCCAATCTGCTACCACCGAGTTCTCTTCTTCCACGGAAGGAGGCCGAATACAAAAGTCCTTTAACAAAATGCCATCGCCCACCCAACAATCATGAAAAAAATTGGCAACCAAACCATTTCTAACCTGCCACTTCGAACCTCGATCCACCACATTGTTAGTTATGTGTTTTGATGATCACTAATTGCTAACAAAAAGATCGGAGTACATAGATGTGTTTTATGCAGGATAAAATCTCTAACCATCTATTGCAAGTTGCTGTCAAAGAGCCAAACTCGAGCCACGCTTAAGCCAGACTCGAGCTCGAGAGAACCAGGGGAAATGAAATTTTTGAAAATATCCAGACTCGAGCCCATTAGTTGATAACCTCGAGTTCGCGAGAGTCAGAAAGAAAATGGAGATGTTGCAGAATGACGAACTCGAGCCTATTAGTTGGCAAACTCGAGTTCGTGAGAGATAGAGAGCAACTCAAAATAGGGGACTTCACAGACTCGAGCCTGTAAGTCACTAGACTCGAGCCTAAGGTAAATTTCAAGAGTTCACACATACACTCTTGAAGTCCAGGTTAGTATCCGTACACACAAACTCGAGCCTACAGTTGTGAACTCGAGCTTGACGCGATAAAATTGCTTTTAAAACCTGACTGTTGATCTTCACTTCACTTCACCCTCGAGCCTAAACCTAAACTCTCTCGAATCCTCTCACCTTTCTCGACGAAACTCGTGAAAATGGCCTCCAAGCGATCTGCGGCCCGATGATACCCCAAGTTTGGATCATGAGGAACCCCAATCTACTCCTCAAAGCATTCCCAATCGACCACCAAGAAGAAAATCCTTTCCAAAATGATTTGGGGAAGGAATTGACAAGGTAATCCCTGGTGTTACCACAACTCAGCCTTCTTCTCCATCCAGAACCAGAGATAGTACTCCTCAGTCTCAAACAAACCCAGAAACAGCGCCTAGAAGAGGCAAAGAGAAAGTCTACAAGTCCAAGAGGTTCAAGAAGGATGTTCCTACAGCTGGTCAATCTAGCTCTCATGCTCATTCGGCCTCTCATCATCAAGAACCATCTGCTTCAGCACAACCTTCCTCTGCTGCACCATATTCTGAAGCACATGTTCCTGAAACCACCCTCACTGATCCAGCTCTCTCACCTGATCCTACCTCCTCTGATCCTGTTCATCAGCCTTCTTCCAACCCAAATAATCCACCCTTGTTTGCTGATGACAAAGGGGGAGAAGAGTTGAAGTGAAAAAGCAGTCATTTTCCTTATCTTTTGATCATTTTAATTATATTTGCTTTTGAAATTCTAATGTCATTTTGCTATTTTGTAATATCTTGAATATTCTAAGTTATGCAATATGACAGTATGCTCTTATGGTTCATATATCTGTTTTAGTGATGCAGTGTGCTTTATTGTTTTCATGTTGATTTCTGCTGCTAACTCTGATACAAGCTCAGCTTCTGTTTCTGTTTCTGTCTCAAGTTAATAATATGATCATGCTTCTACTCCAATTCTGATTTCAATTGCAATTCCAAGTTCTCAATCATATATAATTGCAATTTAATTTGATTACAAGGAATCTATCATGAAGCATCTATCAAACAGAAACTTCTTTCCAAAGAAAATCAGTGTTTCACAAAGCTTTGATCAAACTAACGTTCTTTGAATTCAAATGATCAAAATCTTGCTTTTGAAAATGGTTGAATGTTTACAAGTGTTGTCATCATCAAAAAGGGGGAGAATGTTAGTTCTCTATTGGTTTTGATGATAACGGACAATTGTAAACACAGTTGAAGTTTGTCTTTGTAAGATGAAAAACTTACTGTCAAAGACAAACTCGAGTTTCGGTTTGGAAACTCGAGTTTTGGCTTGTCAAAGAAATGCTCAGATTTTCATAAAGAAAGACAAACTCGAGTTTGGATTTGAAAACTCGAGTTTTGGTCATACGAGAGAACATTCAAGTTTTTCTGAAACAAAGCAAACTCAGTTTGATTTAGAAAAGTCGAGTTTTGACAAGACAGAGAGTAGCTAAGTTTTCGAAGAAACCAAAACTCTAGGTTCCATTTGGAAACTCGAGTTTGGGTTATACAGTAAGTTCTCTAAGTTTCCAATGTTTATGGAAACTCGAGTTTCGTTTAGAAAACTCGAGTTTTTCACTATCTAAGAACAATGCTCATCTCTGACCTTGAATAAACTTCCATGATTGAATCGATCTAAGCTTTTCAACGTTTTCTCAACTAAAGAGAAAACTCGAGTTTCGATTTTGAAACTCGAGTTTTGTATTTACAAAGAAGTTTCCAAAGTTTTCAACAAATGAGAAAACTCGAGTTATGTTTTGTAAACTCGAGTTTTGGCCAGGCCGAGAACTCTGGCTATTTTGAACCTTTGAAAACTCGAGTTATATTACAAAACTCCGGTTTAAAGCTTTTGGACTAAAACATGATTCTTCATCGAAATGTCCAAAACTCGAGTTAGTCATTAATTGACTCGAGTTTGGCCTTATTCTCTTAACATGTCCAAAATGCCAAATCGCGATGTTTCTCTGTAAAGAGAAAACTCGAGTTTAGTTTGAAAAACTCGAGTTTCACTCTTTTGATAGAAGTTCAGCACGGAACAGAAAACTCGAGTTTGAAGAACCAACTCGAGTTTGCATCGCGGGATTTGAATTTCAATGAATCGATTTGCTATATATTTATGTTTAGTCTCAATACTTTGTATCATCACTCATAACTATTCTTAACTATGTTTAATCAGTTTGTTAGTGAGTTTCAGATGATTTAGACAGGATTAAATGGAGACTTAGCATAAAGCAAAAAGCATGTCAGCACATTAAATGAAATGTGCAGAAACCTTGCATACTTTTGGACAAGCATTCTCCACACGTTTTCAAGAAGTAAATGCTTGCCTTCTATATCCAAAAAGCCTGCTCTTCCAACGGATCAATAGTCGGAGAGTCAACTACGAATTTACGCAAAGCTGGATTAAACAGAGATTAGTGAGAGAAGGAATACCAGAACTTCATTTAAGCATCTCCCATCACCTCCAACGGTTATAATCGGGATTTCAACGGTCGTCTAATGATCTCTACCTATAAATAGAGATGCATTCAATTCTTCTAAACAACCAATCCAACGAAACGAAAATCATTCAAAGAGTCATTCATTATGTGAGTTTTTCGTGTAAAAGTATATTTTGATACATTTGTACTTGGTGCTTATCTTATCTACTACGAAAGAGTTCATTGATTGTTAATCACTTATTGTGAGTTATCTCAAGTCAAGGGGACTTGGAGATTGGGTTATTGATTACAACTTGTAAGGGAGTAAGTTCTAGAGAGAATTACTCTTGAGTGCAGAGTGTGTAATCAATCTTGTTAGTGAGAAATCCAGGAAGAGTACAGGTGCGGACGTAGGTCGGCGAACCAGTATAAATCTTTGTGTCTTGCTATTCTTCCCTTACTCTGTTTACTTCTTCTTTATATCCGAAAAACAGAGTATTCGAAAAGAATTTTAAGAATCCCCAATTCACCCCCTCTTGGTGATTCAAGCTCCATTTACATACATCTCTGTGTGAATCTTCTCATCTCTATCTCTACATTGCCTTAACTTGCATCTGTTGTGTGGGTGACATTGTTCTTGAACATTCATCAAAAGGTTCTTGACCAATCAGCGAAAGAATTCTGTAATCACCTATTCACCCCCCTCTAGGTGATATTCCACTCTTCACACATCTCTCTGATCACATATAAATTTCCATAATCTAGAATCCCCAGGTCGATAAGACAAGAGAGACTCAGAATCCCTCCTCATATACCGATGGAATAGAATCTCCGCCCATAGACCCTTTGTAACACACCAATTTCTAACAAATATAATAACATAAAATTGCAATGGTTTTTATAAATAATTACTGAATTTCAAGTAAATCCTTGGGAAGTGTTACCGCCGCACTTGTACTGGGACAAGTGCAAGGCTAATTTATTACAATGACATAAGTCCAAAACTTAAATAAATAGTTTTATTCAAAGCAAAATAACATAAACCTAGCCATAAATAGTTGAATATTCTTCCTCGCTTCTCACTTTGCTAGCCCTGACTCGAGAACACCTTCACTGAAAATCTGCTCCCCCGAAGGATCGTCGCAACCCATAATACACAAAATCAGCAAAACGCTAGTAATCCCAATAAAAAAATAAAAAAAACAAAAAAAAAAAGATTTAAGTGGCTCGAATACTTTATATAAATCACATAAAATAATCCTATATAATTTACACTAAATATAATTCTTTATTAATTTAGACCCGGGAAGCCCACCGATCTGTTTAGTAGGAGGAGAACCATGGTAGACCAGGAAACCCGACAGTCACAATCAATCGGATTGGCCATCAAAATACTTCGTCCTAATGTGCACACCTCTTCCTAAAGTTGCTACTAGCGTCCCGGGAAACCCGACCAGACACCACTTTAGGAAGAACGGATATAATCGGTTCACTTCGGTAACATATCGGGGGCATAAAACCTAAAGGTTGTGTTCATCACTTTAGGAGGTACCATCCCAAAGCTATCCTCCCATGATTTAAATTATTTTTAATTCACACACAAAATGTATTTCTTAATAAATCAATAAATAAATAATAAATATATAGCGTTTATATATATATATATATGTTGTATCACGAAAACGCATCCCCGAACAGGAAAACAAAAACGTACAGGTTAAAAATATATGGATTCAACAAAAACGTACAGGTTCAATTCTGGGCAAAAAACGTACATGTTCAACAAACTAACAAACGGATTTAACTGTTTTATTTGTTTTTTTAAATTTCAAATTATTGTGCCTAGATTCTAGGAGAAACTCTAGAAATCAATTTAGATTATTTCTCTCTATATATATACACATATTAATTCTTTTATTTTTATTATTATTACTATTATTATTATTATTACTATTACTATTATTATTATTTTAATCAGGGGTATTACACCCTTCGCACCAGACACAAGGTTCCATGCCAGTTTGGCACCACAAGCCTGATTAACCGAGGAAAGCCTCCGAATACCTAATCCTCCGAACTCCTTAGGTCTAGTAATCTGTTCCCATCCAATATAATGACAATGCTTACCCAAATCATCATGCCCCCATATGAAATTCCTCTGAAGCCTTTCAACTTCCTTACATACACTCATCGGAAGCTGAGCAACTAACATAGAATAGAGAGGGACAGTGCTAATAACCGACTTGGCAAGCGTGATCCTTCCTGCCATAGATAAACTATTAGCTTTCCACACACTCAACTTTGTCTTAACTCTATCAATCACAAATTGGAATTTCTCCTTAGGACTCCGATTCCTTGACAAAGGAAAGCCAAGATATCTTCCAATCTCACTAGAAATATGCATATTCGTAACACTCTTGATTTTCAGCTTTATATTCAAAGGCACTCTTGGCGAGAAGAACATAGACGACTTCCTAAGATTAACCTTCCCTCCCGAAGCCCTCACAAAGTCACGAACACATCCCATCATGCAAGTTGCCTGTCGCTCAGAAGCAACTCCAAATAACAACAAATCATCAACAAACATAAGATGAGACACAGAAGGACCTCCTCTAGAGACAACAATAGGCTTCCATCTCCCATCCTCCACAGCATCACATATCATATGGGACAATTTATCCATACACATAACAAACAGCAAGGGAGAGAGCGGGTCACCTTGTCTAATACCTCTTAAAGGCTGAAAAAACTCTGTTGTCGCTCCATTCCATAAAACATTATAAGTCACCGAAGAAACACAATCCATAATGAGATCGACAAAACTCCTTTCAAACCCGACATCAAGTAACACCTGCTGAAGAAACGGCCAACTGATCCGGTCATAAGCCTTTTTCCAAATCAATCTTAATTGCCATGAGCCCATTCTTGGCCCTGTTTTTCCCCATAATATGGAGAATCTCTTGGCCAACAACAATATTGTCCTGAATGCGCCTTTAATGAAACTAGACTGAAAGGGAGAAATTAAATCCTTCATTAACCCACGTAATCTCATAGCAATCAATTTAGTAACACATTTGTAGTGCACAGTACATAAAGAAATGGGGCGAAAATCAGAGACCAACTCAATCGTATCTCTTTTTGGGATAAGAGAAATAAGAGTCTTATTCACCTCAGTAAGTGGAACTTCCCGCTTAAACACCTTCTTAACAAAATCACATAGAGCAGGCCCCACCGTGCTCCAGTTAGATTTGTAGAATACAGGCGCAAAACCATCAACGCCCGGAGCCTTATAACTCCCCATAGAGAACAAGGTCGCCCTTATCTCATCGTCTTTAGGAGCAACCGCTAGATCAGCTAGCACAGAAGCATTCAATAATGGGAACTTAGCCCTAGTAACGGGCAGAGGATCATGCAAGTCGCCTAAGCAATAAATAGCCTTAAAGTGTCAAACAACCATCACTTTAAGCTCCTCCTCATTGTCCACCCACCCACCATATCCATCCTTGAGCATCAGAATTTTATTTCTTCTATTTCGCATTTTGGCTTTCAAGTGATAAAACTTCGTATTTCTATCACCCTTAGAAACCCACTCACTACGAGATTTCTGAAACCACTTAATCTCTTCTAGCTTTAATAATCTTTCAAGCTCATCCTGCAATTCAAATTCTAACTTACAGAGAAAAACAGAGTGAGGATACCCGCTAGACCTTTGAATTCCGTCCAGCCTGTTCATTAAATTTTGCTTCTTCTGTTCGAGCATCCCAAAGACCTCTTTGTTCCAAACACACAATGAGGATTTGATCTCCTCCAGCGAATGATTAATATCTCCATTGGAAACCTAGGCCTTGCTTAAGAAATCGGAGAAATTTTCATGGCAAAGCCACATAGCCTCGAATTTAAATGGGCGCTCACTCCTTCGGAAAGAACTCCTGTGAACACATCTTAAACAGATAGGATTATGGTCAGAAAAGCGAGATCGAGGCAATACCTGAACAGAACATTCCGGGAATGACGAAATAAATTCTGCATTAGCAATGGCCCGGTCAAGCCGTTCAAACAGCCGTCTACCACCCTGAACCTTAGGGCCTTTCCAGGTAAATTTTGGGCCAACTGCCCCAAGATCCACCAACTTACAATCATTAATTCTATCAAAAAACAGGGAGCATCTCACATCATGCACCCTCACTCCTCCAGTTCTTTCCGCCGAGGAGACAATATCATTAAAATCCCCTAAGACAGCCCACGGGTCAACCATAGAGGAAGCATACAAACGTAAATTATCCCACAAAATTTGCTTCTGACGATATTCAGGTATAGCATAAATTGCGGTAATAAAGAACACACACCCATCAGGGAAACCACAACGCACATGGATCAACTGTCTACTCTGACTGAGAATATCTACCTTTACTATATTAGATTTCCAAGCTGCAAGAAGCCCACCGGATCTTCCCACACTCGGCACATAAGTCATACCATCAAATCCAATTTTGCTCACACACTTTAGCTTGTCCAAACTCTCGCTCTTAGTTTCAGACAGAAAAATCAAGCAAGGATTATTTTTGGAGCAAGCAAGACGGATATTCTGCAAAAAGTTTGGGCCACAAGCGCCCCTCACATTCCAATAGAATATATTTTTTTCCATAAGAACACACAACCAAAAAGAATGAAACAGCAAAAGGCCCAATAAAAATACCCAATTAATCCACAAGGATATCTTGTGACTCGGGCACCCCAGACTCCAATTGCATGTTCTCTCCATCCCCCCCCCACACATATCGTCGTCCAGGTCCGGTTCTAAGACATTAGGGGCAGCCCAAAATTTGCCTTGTGGTCCATCTACATTTTCGGACCCTAAATTACCACCGACCCAATCAGGAGATGGATCCACATCACAATACACCTCTTTTTGAAAAGTCTCACCCTCGGTCAGAGTCTTCCTCGGCATCTCTGCATCCTTCCTCTTCAATTCATCCCCAAAAACCTCCTCTGTCCCTTTCGGCCTCATCTCCATGCCGTCACCAGCCACCCTAACATCCCCATATGTCAGTCTCAGAGGCTCAGAACTGCTCTTTGAACCCCTCCCCATCTCTCTTGTCCTTTTCTCCTTCCTCGTCACCTGCTGGCTGCCATTCGCCCCCTCACTTTTCCCTTCTTGCTTGTTTGCTTTTCTGAGTTTCTTGTATGTCTCCCCTTTCTTAGCCCTAGGAGTCAACTCAGGAGGATTAGAACGTTGGGGTATAATCTCGATTGCATCGCCTTGAACGGCTATCGGACTTGTCCCAATCGTGCTTATATCATCTCCATTACTCTCCTTGGCAAGCACGTCGTACCGGGAACCACCTCTGACCCGCCGAGTGTCGTCCGATGGCTTATCGTGGCTACCTCTCCTCTGCCGTCGAGGACGCTGCACCACCCTCCAAGTATCCCCAGTGGCGGTTGATGATATACCAGACTCCACTCTCCCATTTTCCAAACTACTTCCACCCACCAAATCGCTGGAGGCACAGTCGCGCGAGTTAGCACCGTCATCAGGTTTCTTTTGCCTCTTCTTACACTCTTCCTCTTTGTGTCCATACATACCACATCCTATGCAGAGCCAGTGTAAGCCTTCGTATTCCAGGTCAAAATCTTCACCATCAAGCGAGAATCCTGGCACCAGTTGCTTACTGAGATCAAGAACAACACAAATACGTGCGAAGTGGCCTCTAAGGTGACTGGATGTGTTGATATCGATCTTAATCGTTTCCCCAATACGGTCACCAATTCTAGACAAGGTCTCTTTGTTATAGTACTCAAGAGGGACATTAGGAAGTCTAATCCAAACCGCCACTTTATTAATAGTGGTAGATTTAGGCTGGAACTGAGGTTCCCAGGGTCGCACTGTGAGATAATGATCAAACAACATCCATGGACCTCCAGTCAAGGCATTCATATAATCCTCTTTGTTTGAGAGCTTAACCACGAAAAAACCACTGCCTACATTGATTAGTGTAATAATACCCTTCTTCGCCCAGAGCTTTTGTAGTATAGAAAGGAGTACTTTGTAACCAATATTTCTCCCAAGCAATTTTACAATGACAGCTTGCTTCCATGGCCTGCATAATTTCTTTTTCCATTTTCCAGAGAAGGTAAAAGATGGAAAGTTTCTATTAGGATCCTCACTAATTTTACATATAGGCTCATGATCCTCTTCATCAGAGATATCATCTTCAGATTGGACAGAACCATTAACAACTACTTCCTTCATCTTCTCGTCATAAGATAAGCCTTGAAGCTTCTCTGCGAAGGTCATCCCAGGACCCCATTGTTTCTTCACCCCATCACCAAGTTTAGGCCAGCTTTCATCAAGAACATTAGCATCCCCATTTTTAATCTTCTTCGAACTACGGTTGATCAAATCATTCTCCTCTGCGGACAAGGGAACATTAACAGAGATTATCTCCATTTTTTACCTTGTTTTCTTTTTGATATTATTAACCTTGTTTTCTTGTCTCCACAATCTTAGGCCAAACCCTAGTCACTATTTGTAAACTTCATGGAGAAGCCCAGAATATGGGAAGAATCCATACACAATTGGTTCCTAGGCCCTAATTATACCGAGTGCAATATGGGCCTTAAGTTGCCTTTAGGCCTAACAACAACGGTCCAGTTATATCTATATAACCATAATTGATAATTCCAACCAATAGGGATTATGTCTCCAAGAATGGGCTAGTTCCTCATAACGTGACTAACTAATATTTAAATTTCTACCAACGGGGTTGGCACAAGTGGTAAGCGGTTTGTGTTGCTTAAGCAAGGTCTCGGGTTCGAGCCTTGTGAATGCAAAAAACCCCCGTTAGGAGACTCTCCCACCAAAGCCAGGTGCGCGATGCGGGTCAGATCCGGATTAGTAAGGGCGAAGCAACGGTGAAACGGATGGGCAACCAAAAAAAAAAATCTACTGGAAGAAGTGTCCATATTTAATGCCTGACATTGTCTCAAATATGATTACCTTCAATAGAAGGATATTATGCTTAGGGGAAAAAAAGATAATTCTTAAACAATCATCAAACACCTTTCTACAGTATTAATAATACCAAAAGCAACCACAGACACCAATCTCCAAAATCCATCAAAGGAAAACACACTCAAAGTCTACAGACACAACCTCTCTCTCGAGCTAAAACTAAATAACAATGAAACAAACAGACTATCACAAGGAGGAGGAGGAGGAGGAACCTCTCTCTCAAGAGGAGGAGGTACACTTGACCAAAACAGTTTCATAAAATTGTTGTTAAAGACAATTATCACTGTGGTAAGAAGAAGAGAAGAACATACACTTGACCAAAACAGTTTCATAAAATTGTATTAAAGACAATTATCACTGTGGTAAGAAGAAGAGAAGAACATACACTTGACCAAAACAGTTTCATAAAATTGTTGTTAAAGACAATTATCACTGTGGTAAGAAGAAGAGAAGAACATACACTTGACCAAAACAGTTTCATAAAATTGTTGTTAAAGACAATTATCATTGTGGTCCTTATTATAAGTTTAGTTTTGGAGCAATAAATGTGTGTTTTTATTTTTCTACCCCTATTAATTGCAATAAATAAAAAGAATTTATTCATGTTGACTTTTGACACCAATAATAGCTAAGGGAAAAATTTGAAATTTAGCTCATAATTAAGAGTTAACTAACACTCCTTAGTATATAAGAGTTATTTAATTTAAACTTATAAATAGAACCAGAGTAGTAAGTTTTGAAGAAGAAGAAAAATCTGTTTTGAAGTGATGTGGCGGCAACCATCGCTGGTAGTGACGTGCCAGTGATTGTCACTGGTAATGTAGTATCCATAGTAGATAGGTGACAACCTAAAACTGTTTTTTTCTTTTTTTAGTTTTTAAGAAGAAATTTTTATAGATATATTTTTTTCAACAATAACTTATTGAAAACAGTTTTCTAAATAAGGTTTTTTTCCCCTGTTGCTTTTGAAAACAAAAGCAAACAAGCCGAAAGCATTCTGCCTCCTCTACCTCCAAGGTCTAGCCGAACCTTTTTAGAGCCTTGCCTCTGCAAATATTTTAAAGGAAAAAATATATATAAGAGTAAGCCCCACTTGTTTTTCAGCATTGTACAATTGAAATGCCTGCCTCAAAGGCTCTCTCTCTCTCTCTGATTGGGATAAATAATAAAAATAGTGATGGTGATAATATCAAAAAAAAAAAAAAAAAATAGTGATGGTGACTATGCAAGTGACATTGCTGTTTTGTTTGGTAAAATTGCCCATGCTTTGTGATCCCCAGCAACTTGCATATTGGACATTTGTACTACTTCTCCTTCATGTTTTAGAAGCCAAGAACTTTGACATCGGCTATGTATATCAATTGGTAAATTACATTTTTTTTGGGTTGGTTTATTTTTGGACTTTGCTTAGTCTGATAGTATTAGCAAGGATTATATTGGATATTTTTGTAATTCAACACAATTGTCTGCAGGGGTAGATCCAGGAAATTAATGAAGGGTAGGTACTAGTGGCGTCTGCAGGGGTGGATTCAGGAAATTAATGAAAGGTAGGTACTAGTGACAGAGCTAGGATTTTTTATTTATATCTGTACAATTAGTGGGGGAATTCAGGGGTTCGATGGCAACACCCCCGATTTTTATTTTTTTTAAAGAAAGCTTTAAATGCATTAAAAAATAAAAGAATATAAACAAGAAAAGAAAATAATATCAAAAAAATATTCATGAAATCCAGTGAATACTGATGATGTAATAAGAGAGGCAGTTGTTTTACAAACCTGTCATTTAGAAAAGCAAGGCTAAGTACGGTTAGAAATGCAGCTACATAAATTACAATGAAGGATGAGCACTTAATAAGTTCAAGTACATATATTTTAATAACAAAAATATAATACAATAAAAATAATTATAATGTTATCATTTTAAGTCTTATTTTTTGGAATTTCATCATAATTCCCTTATTATCAATGTTATTAAATACATTTTTAACCAAAAAAATAAAAAATAAAAAAAATTGGAAGAGACAAATTCAAGGGTAGGCACTTACCCCCTTCTCATAAACCTAGATCCGCCTCGAAGGGTATGCAGTGCTTGGGGTGTGTGTATGATCAATTAAGACTTATGATACGTATAAAAGGGCTTGCAGTGATGAAAGCCATAAATAAACTACAAAGCAAATCAGTTATAAGAATAATTTATTAGAATAATTAATATACACGTTCTTATAGTTTCAACCAAATTTTAATTGGGTCTTTATAGTTTTGTTTTTCCTATTGAACTGGTCCTTATATGTTCACCTCCTTGTAGTTTTTTCCCCTTTTTATCAGGTTCTTATTGTTTCATCATAATTTTAATCAGGTCTTTATGAGTTTTTTGGATTTTAATTTATTAATTTAATTGAAATATTAAATAAATGAAATATAATTTACTAGTAATAAATTAATAATTATATAATTGGAAAAGTAGTTAATATAATTATCTTAATTCGAAATTCTTAATTAATTAATAATAATTTTATTCTATTTTAAAATAATTATTATACAATTCAAATTTTATAATTATAAAAATTATAACTGAAAAATAAATATTTAATAATATTATAAACAATAATATTTTTAAATATTTATAGCATAATATTATTAGAATTCATTGAATAAATAAAAAACAACAAAAACCTAATTAAAAATCATGTAAAACTATAAGAACCTAATTATACATTGGTTAAAACTATAACGACATGCATATTAATTATCTCTAATTTATTAGGGTGTTAAACTCTTGTATTTGGTTGGTCTGAGTAATTTTAAACAGTGAGTCTGATGCAAATAGGTCTTAGAATTTAATAAGGCATCACCAAAGGATCGAAAATGAGTGTGTTTGGAGAGAAGATTCATCAACCCAGAATGACTAAGAACTTTGGATTGTATTGCTCACAATTTATGGATTGTATAATTTCTCAAAATTATCATAGATATGGAGGAGGAGATGGAAATTAATTAGCACGTACGGTGTTTCAGATGAGTTGTATTCTCATAATTTATGAATTGTATTGAAGGAGAATGGGGAAGAAATCCAAAGACAATTCAACTCCATTGTTCAATTAGAGTCAATTTCAAGCGTTTGTTTCAAGTTCAATATGACCCATAAAAATAAAATAGAACAATAAGTAAGGGCCCGTTTAGACGAGCTTTTTAAAAAAATGTTTTTTTTTTTTTTAAGTTTTAAATTGGAGCTTTAAAAAAAAAGCAGCATTTTGACTTTTTTTATTGTGACTTTTACTTTTTTTTAAAAAAAAAATATTTAAACACATAAATTAATAAAAAAACATTTTTTTATATTAAAAAAGTGTTTGTTTTTTAATCAAAAAAGACCATCCAAACGGGCCCTAAATCCCAACAAGATCCATCTTCATAGCATGATTAATGTTTGGGCTAAAGAGAACCGTGGATTCATTCTTAATAATTTTCTTGGGGGACCAAAATTGCATATTTGGATTGATTTTTGGAGAACAACTTTTACGATTTATAAGATAAGTATGCGAGAAAAGTTTAATCTCAACTTATGGAAAAAGGGCTAATGAAACTAAGATTTTTTGGTTTCTCAAACACTCAGCGCTATCGCAAAACAATTTCTAAAAGCCTCCATGAAAAATAGAGCAGTGTTGTTAAGACGTAGAGTCTACGTAGAAACGGTAAGGGTGAGCAAAAACGTAAAATCGTAAAACGTAAACGAAACGTAAGAGTTTACTTCTTACTACAAAAAAAATAAAATCCAACATATATAAAACCAAAACACACCAATACATTAAAATCATCATAAATTTAAGTCCAAATACTTAAGGAAATAATTAAATTCAAACTCAGTTATTATAATACATATTAAAATCAATTTTTTTTCATACAAAAAAAATCAATAGTTTTAACCTTCACGTGAACCTGAGTTTTGCTTTTTGAGTATTTTTTAATACCAAAAAAAATAATTTTTTTTTTTTTTGCTTCCTCCATTTATCTTCTCTGACAAGATATCCGAGTTTTGCTTTTTGACCTTTGCTTTTTGACCTGCATCACGTGAACCTGAGCCATCATCTCTTCATCTTTTGGCTTTTTTCCTTCTTCACGAGTTCACTGTTTTCATTCCTCATTTCACCCCTGTTTCGATTTCGGAAGTGAATTTGACGGCAACTTCAATCGCATCGCCTCTTCCACGCCGATAGCTCTCCTTCAGGATAAAGATATACCACGGTCAGAGAAGTGAGTGAAGAACCAGCAGCCACCTACGATCGATGAATTCGAACTGCAAAGCAGCGTCGCCGTCTAGCCCCAGCGATCAGCGAAGATCTTCCAAAGTCCAGGGTTTCTGATCAGCCAAGATCTTCCAAAGTCCAGGGAGATTTCACGAATCTACCCTTTTAAAAAAAAATCAGAACGGTTAACTCGTGCGTTTCTACCGTTTCGACCGAGTTGAACGGCGTCTCTACCGTTTCAGAGCAAAATCCGTCTCAACCTCCGTTCTGACTCGTTTTTCGCCGGAAAAACGTAAAAACGTACGTTTCAACGTTTTGAAACGACGTTTTAACAACACTGAAATAGAGTCATTTGAATAACAAATATGAGATGAGTTTTGGCTAATCTTTGTTCCTTTCTTGTGGTTTGCCATTTCTAGCTTTAAAATTAGGCAAGACAAGATGTCTGAGGCAATGATATACAAAATATAGAGAGAAAGGATCTCCATGGCTAATCTTTATGTTTACCCCTTTATGAGGGAATTTCCTTTTCTTTCGGAGATACATCAATGAAAGACCATGAAAGGCAATCAAAAGAGAATGCAATAATTAACTTGTGAAGAAAGAATGTATTTCTTTGTGTTTTCCCCCAAAAGGTAATGTATGTCAATTGAAAACATAAAGACATAATTCTTTTCTTCTTTTTTTTTAGAAAAATTTCAGAAAAATACCTCCAAAAATTCAAAATCTCAAAACAGGTTTGTTTCTTACAATTGGTAAATCATTCATTATGTTTGATAAGAAATTTACAACTCATTTTAGAAGATAATTGCTGATGTGAAATTTTGGAGGTTATTTTTTCAGAGATTTTCTCTGATTTTATATCATCCAAGATATTCTTTTAATATAGAATATATATGTAGTTGAGTTTGAGCCTTGTGAATGCAGAAAAGTTCCGCTGGGAGACTCACCCACTATAGCTAGGTGCGCGACTCGGGTCGGATCTGAATTAGTCAGGGCGAAGCTTTGGATACCGGATGGGCAACAAAAAAAATATATATATCAAGTTGGCAAAAAAAAAAAAAAGGATATAGATGTAAGGCATGACTAGGAGTGATGGGAAGGGAGAAGAGAGACTAGATAAGTGGGAGAATAACCAGAAAGATCGGAAACTAAATAAATAGAAGAATGAGATAAACTGACAAGAGAAAACTCAATAATTAATTTTATTTAATTTTAAGATGTGCAAAGCAAATGTTATTTATAGATCTCAATATAACTCTAGAAATTGATGACAGGATTCTAAAAATATAAATTAAATGCAAATGACAGTTAATTATAAAAGATAACAATCAAATTAAAATCAAAACTAAATATGCTCAAATAATACTAAATATATGAAATATCTAAAAAACCTAATTAATCATTATTACATGTGGGGGAAGCAAATTAGAACCTAAACCAGATCGAACCCAATTCAGTTTTTCAGTTAAAGGTTCGGTTTTATATTTTAAGAATTTCTTATATTTATTTTTTGGTTATTAAAAAATTATCGGTTAAAACATAAATATATATAATATATTTATATTTAATATACACTATTCGATAAATGCTTTTTTTATAGTTAAATAGGTATAGATTTTGAATTATATTAGATCCCATAAAAAAGGGTTTTAAGAAAGTTAAATCAGAACTGTTGGATCAATAATAAATCTAACGATGAAAAAATGGTAGTCACAATATCCTATCTCTTATCTCTTAAATAAAATCTATAGATATTTTAAATTTATTTGATTTGTTTTATATATTTCCCCTTATATAATCTTGGGATAAGAAATAATCTTTCTACTATATATATATATATATATATATATATATATATATATATATATATATATATATATATATAAAAAAAAAATTGGTTATTAAGCAAACCGAAAAATCTAAAAGCCGAATCCTCAACCTAATTACATGTTCCATTAAGATGATATTTTTTTTAGTTGCCCATCCGATATCCAGAGTTTCGACCTGGCTAATTCGGATTCGACCCGCGTCACACACCTGGGAGAGTCTCCCAGCAGGGGTTTTTTTCTATTAAGATGATATTGATATGCGATCTTTAGGTGAGAATAGGTCAGACTCCTATCAAATAGCCTATAACGTGGCTTGTTTAGTGCCTCATCTGTTTGATAAAAAGGTCAAGCTAAGGCATTTTTAAATGTGTAAATAGGTTATGCCTATCTTGTTAAGGCTTGATATTTTTACACATTAAATAAATGTAATTATTTTTATATCATACAAATAACACAATATTTATTCCTTTAAATTCTTATATTATATATTTAAGGTGTACAAAGTCTACTTATGGCTTTCAACACCTAACATATATGGTTTTTTTTTTAAAGATCTATATTGTAAATAGGCATTTAAAAAAGTTTCAAACTCAACCAAGCCTTATAAAGATTCAAGGCTGAACCTAAAAAAAAAATTGCATTCAAATTCAGACATTTTGTCCTCATAATAAGCTCAAACTTATTTAGGCAAAATCTAGCCTGCCCTTGCTTATTTTCATGCCTTGGAACCCAAATGATTTATAATTTTAGTTTTTCCACCCAACTCGGACTCATCTTTTAATTTTTTTAACTTTTTCATTATTATAAAAAAAATAATTTTTTTTTGGTAAAGAAAAATTAATTTTCTTAATAAGCTAGGGGCTGGGGCTAATGCGGCCCAGAGTCCCAGTCCACTTGCAAATAAATTCTCGGTTGAGATGAGATTGGGATCACTTTTCACTCTTCGACGCCCTACACTCTCCTTGCGGCTAGGGTTTTTTCCATTCTTTCTTACGTTTCGTTCTTGTTCATCCCTGAATCTATGAGGCATTCCATGGAGTTTTTACTTTTATAGGGTTTAGTGGTCGCTTCCTCTTTGGTATAACACTTTTGAGAAGTGGGTTCATATCTGTATTACTGTAATCTGTAATGGCGACCTTGAACCCTTTTGATTTGTTGGGCGATGACGCAGAGGACCCGTCGCAGCAAATCGCGGCTGAGGAGCTGAAGGTTGTGACTGGAGCCAAGAAAGCTCCTGGGCAGGATCATGGCAAGCCGGGAGCTCGTGCTCTGTCTCAGCAGAACAAGCCGGCTCAGTTGCCCACGAAGCCCTCCCCCATCTCAGGCTGGTGAGCTTCTGATTAACTTTTATTTGATGGATCGCGTCCTGTTTAGTTGGTTTCTGATGGTATTAAGATTGCGATTGTTTTGATTATAGGCGTTCTGAAATTATGCAAATGTCTTCCATGTTAGAGGTTTTGTTAATGTGGTCTTTTGGATTTTGGTCCTGATCCTTTGTACTAAATTTTCTTAGTTCTAAGGCAGCGTTGCGTTTCTATAAATTACTTTATGTAATAGTAAGTGATTATTGATTATGTCTACTGGCACTTGTATTCATACATCATTTTATTTTAAGAATGTTCATTATTTTCCTTATTACTGATTCCTTAGCCTCCCATTGTGTAAAGGTGATATTTATCTTAAACTCTTGTTTTTGTTTGTGACTTATAACTGGAATAATAGATCATCTGACTGCTTTAAAAATCAATTGTATATCTCCTAGCTTTAATTAATGCTCTTTCTATTCATGATTTCATTGTTGACATTTTAAACATGTTTTATCTAGTGAGGGAGTCAAGAAATGAAGTTTCTCGTGGAGGCCGTGGAGGTGGTCGCGGTGGCAGTGGATATGGACGTGGTCGTGGAGGAAGGGGATTTAACCGAGATTTTTCCAATGATGAGAACTCATTCAGTGGCAGTGGAGGCCTTGCTGGTCAAGGTCCTCTTGTAGATGGAGAACCTGGGAAGCCTGTGGGTGGATCTCGTGGCTCTTTCCGTGGTGGTCGTCGTGGCGGATTCAGCAATGGAGAAGTTGGTGAAGAGGGACGCCCAAGAAGGATGTTTGATCGCCGCAGTGGGACTGGACATGGGTTTGCATTTTCCTATCTTTGATTCCCTAAATATCTGTGGCTGCCATCATTGATATGTCTCCTTTTCTAATTGCAGAAATGAGTTTAAGCGTGAAGGTGCTGGGCGTGGTAACTGGGGAACACCAACAGATGAACTTGTGCAGTAAGCATTCTAGTTTATAATCCCTTGGTACCAATTCTAGGCTGTAGGCAGACAAATTAAAATATTTCGTTTTCTATTTTTATGAGGTTTTCATTGATGTTTGTTATATTTCCATTCTGAATGTCATCTTCGTAGGCCAACTGAGGAAGTTGTGAATGACAATGTGAAGAATTTGAGTGATGAGAAGCCTGCTGAGGAAGATGTAGCGGATGACAACAAGGATAGTCCTGATAATGGAGCTGAAGAAAAAGAGCTTGAGGATAAGGTGGGCGTCCTATTTCATTCAATGTGTTTTATTCCATCCGCAGTCTGCTTCCTCAAAGCACTCTACTCTGTTAAGATCCATAGAGAAATTATTATATGCTATGTCCTCCTGGTGCCAGGACAAGAAATCATGCATGGACGCTTAAGTGGTCAATGATGTATATGGAATAACTTTTAACCAAAGTTTCTTTATTTATTGAATGTAATGTAATAAATAATTAAAGCTCAGTATTGTTTTTTCTTGTATCTGATAAGTTAATGTCAAAGCATTGCATGAGATGTTTTAGGTTGTTTTACTTTTCTTTTTCCTATTTTTGGGAGATGTGGGGAGGGGTTTATGCATACGTGCTGTATGGGACTATGGGTTATGAATATAAGTTAAATGGTTACCTGTATGTCTCCGTGATCCATCTTGTATTCTTTTTATTTTATAAGTAAATTTTAAATAACGTGTTTTGTTTTATAGGAGATGACTTTGGAGGAATATGAGAAAGTGCTGGAAGAAAAAAGGAAGGCCTTGCTAGCACTGAAGACTGAGGAGAGAAAAGTTGACACTAAAGATTTTGAATCCATGCAACAGCTGTCAAGCAAGAAAGACAATCATGATATCTTCATTAAATTGGTAAAATCAATTTGGCCTCCTTTTCCCATTCTGATTTCTAGTTATTCATGTTAGATCGGGAATGCCTCATGATACCTTTTGACACTCGGCATTCTTCTCCCCTTTAGGGATCTGAGAAGGATAAGCGCAAAGAAGCTTTTGAGAAGGAAGAGAAATCTAAGAAGGTTTGACCATATTGCATATAATCTTTTTTGTTGTCTTTGTTCAACGAGGGTGCATTTATTTTTAAATAAAATAAATGTAATCTAATGCTTTTAGGATTATTGAGGTTTAAATAAAGTATTTACGGTAATGTAGAGTATTTCTTTGAAATATTTAAAATACACTGTGTGTGGGTAATACGCAAACCGTGGCTTTAGAAGTCCCTTTTCCGTAAGCCGAGACAAAACTTCTCTCACGTACTTACCTCATAAATCGTAAAAATTATTCTCTAAAAGCTAATCCAAACGCACTCAAAACGGCATTGAGCTTTTGGTTTTAGTGAAGGAGTATGTATTATTTCTTTGAAATATTTAAAATACACTGTGTGTGGGTAATACGCAAACCGTGGCTTTAGAAGTCCTTTTTCCGTAGCCGAGACAAAACTTCTCTCACGTACTTACCTCATAAATCGTAAAACTATTCTTTAAAAGCTAATCCAAACGCACTCAAACGGCATTGAGCTTTTGGTTTTAGTGAAGGAGCATGTATAATCTAAAATGGATAGGAGCTCCTTGTAATTTTAGAAAAAAGGAGGGAGATTTGTGTATTTTGTTTGAAAGGAACATTTTTTCAGTTCAAAACTACTATCTTCGGTTCTTCAAAAACTAGATCTTGTTTGAAGGACTGTAGGTAGTATTTTATATCATCATTTCTATGTATCTGCATATCTTGCGTTAATTTATATTACAAAAAATGGAGTTTTTTTTAGATTGCAAGTGGATTATTGGCATGTTATCTTTCTCTTTTTTGTTCTCTTTAAATTCGTTGTTGCTTTCAGCTATTCCCCTGCATTTCTTCCCGAACTGAGAGTCAATGAGTTTTTATTTCATAATTGATGTGCTTTGGTTCCATTTTCAATCTTGCTCTTCTGGGTGTCTGATTATGTTTTTCCTGTGGTGATCTGTAATTTTGATAGTCATGTGATTTATGAAGAAATATATTTAGCATTATAACATGGTGTATTTTGAATTGCTTTTGTTCCTTCCTGATCATCACTTTTTCTTACTAAATTCATCATATCTTACTTATTCTCAGTCTGTTAGCATAAATGAGTTTCTGAAGCCTGCTGAAGGAGAAAGGTACTATAGCCCAGGTGGCCGTGGTCGGGGACGTGGCCGTGGTTTCAGATCGGGCTATGGTGGCAATGCGAACCACAATGTGCAGGCTCCATTGATTCAAGATCCTGGGCAGTTCCCAACCTTGGGTGCCAAGTGAGATTTTGCTTGTTCCTGCTGACAACTTGCCCCTTGTTTCAATTTTGGGTTATGTGTTTTCTTCCCTTTTTAAGCAGGAAAAGAATTATGCTAATTGGATTTCCTCTCTATTAGCAGGTTATCTAAAATCTAAATTTATGCCTTGAAATGTAAATTTAGGTTTTTCTTCTCATGATCTCATCTTCCTCTTCCCTCTAGCTTTTTAATCATTACTTTGCTTTAACTGTATCTGACCTTTGGGGGTATGTCACGCTGGATAAACATGTTGCTGAGTTTAATTTCTTAAATATATCTACCTACTCAGTTTTGCTTGGAAATATGGTTTCTCACTCCCTCTTAGAACATGCTCTGCTTGTTCTGAAGCTCAAGACCAGTATTTGTTGTGACTTTAACCGATACGTTTAACTGTTTTCCTGGGTTTTGTTGGACTTGTTCAAAAACATTAGAAGCCCATTAGCATTTGCTTGCCATGAAGTGGATGTTTGCTGAGTTTTCTTTGAGTATGTCCACGATCTAAAAATTGTAGATGCTAGTGAAACAAACGCCATAATTCGCTGCAAATTAACGATAACATAGATTAAAAACTTACGTTTTTATATTGTGAGTGTCTTGGTAACTCGAGTTAAGAGAGCTTGTTTTTGCTTAAAGCTAGTCAAATGATCTTCCGAAATGGAAGTTAGCATCTGTGTGCAAAAACCAACAAGACCAGAAAGCCTTCAAAATGGTTTTTCCAAGTATTATGATTAGCACGTAAGTACTAAGGTGTTAACTATCGTTAAAATTTATGAACATCAACTCCCGACAAATAACATGAATCAGGGTAAATAATGTTACTTTGCAAATAACAAAGAATTATTCTACTCTTGAACTTGTCCTTGCTCCAAACTTAATAATTAAACAAATAGACAATACATTCGGTGGTGGTTTAAACCTTAGGAATTTTTTAATAATAATCTTTTATATTTTATTAATATGTTGATATATTGGTTGGCCAAAATAGGGAAAACTAAAAAAAAAAAAAAAATCCTCCATTTTAAGATTTTATTAGTAAGAAAAGCTAAATTAGAATGTCATTTCAATGTATGTACAAAATTTGTAAAGTAATATTTTTTTATATATAAATTTTTATTATGTCATTCTCGCAAGATGCTTTTCCCCAACCTTCCCAAAAAATTGATATATTGTTCTTTTTGAAAAACACAGGAACCAAAACTAGGTTAGCCTCAAGTTAAGTCGAGGGCACGAGTTAAGCAAACCGGCGCAACGATAATTCGAGTTAGTCACTGAGCTGGCTAATGCTATACATGATTGAGTAATGCTAAATTGTCCATCAATTACCATTCCTAAAATAAAACAATGTCATTATTTTGATTTACAAGTTCACAAACAAAACTGAGCTTAAATCCTCTGCAATCACAAATTGATCACATACGGTATGGTTTAGAGTAAAAAGTTGACAAGAAAAAAGTTGAGAACAAGGAAAGCAAACTAAACACAAGCATTCTTTCTGGTTTCACTCAATATTTAAATGCAATGATTGTGCATAATCATAGAAAAATCCAATTTGCAAAACTTCATGGGGACTTAACTATGGATTGTAACTGCCAAATCCAAGAGTACATGATACCAAAAGCACAATAAATAGATATTAACATAAGAGGTAGGAAGGGAAGTTTATCACCCCAAATTAGAGGATGTAAAAATTGCCCCCAAATTTCTACAACCACAAGACCTGCCAAGTAACACTTCCCAATCGACCCAATCAAACAGACTCTTTTCTCTGCAGGTGTTCTTGATGTTTCGGTATCGTCGTTATCATCAGAAAATTGTGCTGAAAAACCTAACCACATCAAAATGGAGTGCAGTAGGAGCAACAGAACTTTGATTGGATATTCTTGTGGCTCAAATAGTAGCGGGAATAGTGAATAGCAGGATACTGCACATTTAAACACAACCCAAGTGAGGTTCAGAACAAAAATAAAGCATAAGCATTCATATCCAAATGATATGCCTGACAATTTTTGCATGGTTATCAACTAATTAAAATCTGTCCAAGTAAATGCAAATATTCGATAGAGATAGCAAATTCATAGCCAAGTCAATAATGCAATGTATCAACTAGTTCTATGGTTAGTTCAATTCTACTCCCCAGTGACCTATTTAACTAATTCGATTAGATTGAGAAAGTTAGTTAATATTTCTAAAACACCCTAATTATTTTCCTTAATTCTCTCAATCTCTCTAACTTGATTATTGTTGAAGGAGCATCAATAGGGGTAAATTAGAAAAATATTGATAAATATAGGAACCAGGTTTTCTATTTAGGACCAAGATCAATTCTCAATAAATTCCTATATTAAGAACTGGAGGGAGTAATAAATAACATTGGCATTTACATAAGGCTAGTTTAAGATACAAAATTACAATTAGGGTATTGATGAATAATGAAATAACTATTATTTACAATGCCAATTTCTAACATATTATTGTAGACCTGCTCCATCCCAAAATTAGGGAATCAGACAATGCTATTAACGTAAAAATAATATGCTTGAATACAGCAAAGCTCTCTTGACTCAATCCAATCATTATGCCTCATAATGACTCAATCCATAAGATCATGTGATTATTAGAGTTAAAATTTGGATGTTGAGGCACAATGACTCGAACCAAAAATAATGCTCCATAGTCTCACTTGTACAGGCCAAAGGAACGTTGAAGAGAGAGAGAGAAAGAGAGAGAAAAGGATTCAGATCTTATTCAACAACTTCTCTTTACATAGCCTCTCATATTTATAGGCTTGTGTCTGTATAGAACTAACTAACCATAAATGGAGAACTATTTAACAACTATAACAGAAGAGTGACACGTAAGCTACCTATGGAATTGACACTTAACACTCACCCTTTTCCTCTATTGTAACTCTAAAAATTATTCATCAACTAAATATTCATGAGATTATGGCAATTAAAATTCGGATGTTGACAGAAATTAAGTGACATGGGGTCCCAGCCAGTTCCTTAAGCAAAAGTGAGAACTGAATAGAATTTATTGATTTATTGACTTTTATCTTTCAGCAGTTGTATTTTGGTTATAAGCTATGATGGCTATAAGGCTTTATTCCCAAGTCATAGTGATGTCTGTCTCTCATAATGAGGTTGTTTGACTAGCTGTCCTATATATTTTGTATTTGTCATTCATGGCAGAACAGAATAAACAATAGAAAAGCATTTGTTTTCTGATGATTTTTAAGAAGCAAACTAACATAGGTTGGTTAGGTGGTGGTAGAACAAAAACCAAGATGTTGAATGGGTACACTTTAACCACAAGGTGGTAAATTAATTTGGTGTTCAACCAAAAAGGGTAAGATGTAGTAAACTAGTAATATACAGGCCTTCACTCAATAATCTAGGCTACATGAAATAGCTCTATGCATGGTTAGAGTCTAAAATTGAGTAGTTAAGAGTTTGATTTTTTCCATCCCCGTTCTTCATAAGTTGAAATTTTATTACTATGTACGATGAGTCTATGTTATTTGACCATTTCCATGCTTCAAGTCCAAAGGACTCTCTAGGTGAGCAGCATGTCAGATAATAATGAAAACTAATGAAAGCCTTCAATTAATAGCGTAAAGTGGAGTTGGAGTGCCCTTCGTTGATATTAAAGCATTTCTAATTGATAAATGACTAACGACAACTAAAGACACATATTCAACCAAAATGTGTTCTATATTACTTTTGATTTTACCTATTGATGATTTTTCTGCTGTTACATAAGAGGGATGAAAACCACCCTCCAGGGGGCATTTCAAAATCTAGCAAACAGATGAATGCAAAGAAGCATACCTATTGACAGCAAAAAGTAATGCCTAGCATCATTCAAAGTTTGAACCGCAACAAATGCAAGGGGTATGACAAAATGGAGTGATGCCTTCTCATGCACATGCCACCCAAAAAGAAAACCACATGTGTAAGCATAGGCTATCCATCTGGAAATCATATGCTGCTGGGGTTTCTTCCAAGCCTTGATAAGACAAGGAGATAGAGCAAGCACAACCATTGTTAGCGTTAACAAGGGGGTGACCTGCAGATTGGTCAGACTGGTCAACTAAAAGATGAATACTTCAATGATACTCAAAATAGAATGATTAAAGCATAGCTACACTCATAAAAACAACTTAACCATCCCTTTGAACAATTATGCAAAACCACCTGTCAACAACCAATAATGTCAATTGAACTACAGCATTTGAAAAACTTCAATGATTAATGCCTCGTTTGGTAGCAGGGATTTGGGGGTGAGGGAAGTGGAAGTGGAACTCAAAATTTGTGTTTGGTATGCTTGAAGACGCTTCCCAAGGAACTGATTTCCATAAAAAATTATAGAACTGGCCCAAGCATAATGTAGATAGCAACTAAAATGAATAATCTGTTTTAGTGCAACCACATTATCAGCTAGATGAAGATGACACCATATACATGATTGCATTTTCCCCCTGGATTGCAGCCAAATTTTATTCACTTAAAGCATACCTGAGGTAATACAGAAAATGGCGAGGCATCTCCTACAAGGCCACCAGTGAATGAAGCTGTGGGTATCGGAATTTTGAAACCAAGTTTTCTGAGCATGAAAGCAAGCCCTTTGTCTAAGATGATATAGAACACCCAGAAGTTGGGGGCCCAGTATGCATGGCAAAGCCCCCTTCCAAATGGAAACATTCTGTGGATGACTTGATATATCTGCATTTTAACATCTGATTAATCATTAAGAAAACCAGAGGAAAAAGTTGTACATGTAATGGATTTGAGTGAAGTAAATATAGTCTTATCTACCCAGATGGGAGACGTATGCCTCACTTGGGTTAAAAAGTTGCTAACGTACTATCGGTAAATGGAATAATAGCAGAATTCTTTGCAAAGACTACCAGAGCCTAGTATCAATTATTGAAGCTTAACTTTGACAGTTACAGAGCCTTGTTTATTTTAGATTTGTTGCTTGCAGCTTTTTCTGGTTCACAGAACTGGTTATCTTGATAAGGTTTTGCAGTCCAATTGACCTTTTCCATCTATGTTCAAGAATTTATCTTTCCGCCATTGAAAAGGATAACATAACAGAGTCAATAAAGTTACATTTTCATCCACAATAAGTTAAGACATTGCAGGAATAAGCCTTGCAGACATCTCCACACTGTCTTTGTGCATGTGTGAGAGAGAAGTGATCTTGGTAAATTAAAGATCAGTAATTCACCAAAAATATCTCTATTATTCTTCGGTTACATGTCAATAATCCTAAATTGGCTGATGCAGTGATTTATGCGGGCTACAATATCGCCACAGATTAATTCAAGATGTAGAAGGTGCAATTACCTGCCCAAGGTAGATAAATGGCCCAAATGCAGCTGCTATGACTGCTATAACCACAGCTCCCAAAAACAATAACCGACTAATGCCTTTAAGCATTCCACCCTGGCAGTAGTGCCTCAACAAATAAATGAAATAGACTGGCGCTGCCATAAGAAATAAATGCTTAAAGCACAAAAGAGCAGCAAAAACAAGCCCACCCAACACATCCCTCCCTTCCTCCAAATATGAAAGTGAAATCAACAGAATCCCAATGAGAAATCCATTGTACTGAAAATGCATATGGTCCACTAAAAATAGCATTGGCGACCAAATAACCAGTAAACAGATCAACATTTCCCTTCTTGAATCCAGATTCTTAGTCATTCTGTAGACCCCAAAAAGAAGACACAAATCAGACAGTATCACAGTGGCTCTTTGAAAATAAATCACCGTGTTTGAGCTATAATTCAGCCCCTCGTGAAGATGCACTATTTGCCGATCAACCAGATTGGCGAAAAAAGACAGGAAGCGTTCAAAATATGCAAAAAATGGTGGATAATCAAGAGTCCATGAACTTGTCTCATCAAAGTACCATTGTGAGAGTGGAAGAGAGTGAGTCAATGCCAGCCAGTTGCGATGGACCTCAAAATCTGTGCTGCGATAGGAAGGGAAAAGAAGAACTTTCAGGCAGGCAGCTACAAGAAAGAACCACCAGAGAGCCATTTTGGGGCTGCGAGAATTTTGAACTTGTTTAAGGCCTCGGTTCCGTTCTCCCATGATAGGAGCTGAGATGAATGAAGGAAACTAGGTATTACGAAGTCGACGAAGATGACTCGGCTTGCCTTCGTTAACGAAGCTGTGTTGTATCACTCACAGTAGTGCAATCCAGCCGTGGTTGCCCCAATTCTAAGTCGAGATCCAAGACCAAAATGGGAGGAGGGGCCAATTTTCCTTTCTAACTAGCCCCATACCAGAACCCGCGCGATGCGCCAGGTATGTTGGTTTGAGGGAAGGGGAAAGGAGGGGAGGGAAGGGAAGGGGAGAGGAAAAAAAGGAGGGGAGAGGAAAATATGTGGGCCCCACTACATTCAATTTTCAAAAAAAATTTCCCTCCTCTCATTTTTTTTTGGGAGAATCCTTACCAAGGCCCAATTAAGGCCCAAAATTGCAAAAAGGGCTCCAACCACTTTCAACTACCACAAATGGCCCTAGGGCCCTGATGGGTATTTTGTCAGAAAATGAAATTACATTGGTGCCCAAGTCAATACTCCCTCTCCTTCGCGCCATCGTGCCGTCTCCTTCTCCTTTCGGCAATACTTCCTTCTCCTCTCTTGGACTTTAGGTTTCACTTACGGGTATCAAACCATTCGCACAATTATATAAAATCACAAATGTTTTGTCACTTGTCATTTGTTTTGAGGGGATGACTTTAGGACGGTCGTCGCTCTGGTTTTTCCCCTCAGGTTGCTCTGGTTTTGGGTATTGATGGCGGAGCTCTAGGGAAAAGGGAATTTTTAATTTAATTATATCTGGTAGTTAGCTTCTTAGTAAATGGAACATTGTGTGGGAAATTGAATATGATGATCATGGGTGCGTAACTGATAAGTTCTAATGAAGTCTTGTTGAAGCAAATGCTTCCGTGCGTTATTTTGTTAGCATATATGCTTTTTTAGGGGATAAATGATGTAAAGTAAAAGATATTTAGGACGTAGAAGGAAAATGTTTTGTGTCATTGAATCATATAAATGGTAGTCACCCATAGAATTGTTGCTCCCATGCAAGACGGAGGAGAGTATGCGCTTGTAGTCACCCGTAGAAATCGGGTTAGGTTGCTTGTGGTTAAAACGCACTCATTTACGCTATTTTATACAACCAGCAACATTCATATTCATAATTTCGGAATGCATTTTTGTTTGCTTGTTGATTTGTCAATGCATCTACAATTATTGTTGTCTTGTTTGGCTGCAACTGCTATTGAATTTATGTACTAATTTGGCTGTTGAATCTGGATTGAAGTGTTGTTATTAGCGTGATTTGCTGCTGATTTGTAAGCTGCTGAATTGAGAAAATATTGTGCATCATTTGTGAGTTATCGATGTTGTTTCTACTATGATTGTGAGTTAATTGCTGGACTGTGGGCGTTAGTGGTGAAAAGCCGAGTCTTCAATTTTTGAGTGAATTTCCAGGTTGCATTGGTAGTTGCAATTTTGGAAAAATCTTATAAGAATCTTGGTTTCACTGTTGCTTTTGCTGCCTTGGACTTATCTACGTAATCTGAATTTTGCTTCTTTGCAATTGAGTTGCGTTTGCATTACTTCTCGAGGTTTACCCTATCCAAAAGCAAAAGCTAATAATTGAGGATGAATATTACCTCGATATTGTTGTAAATGACCCCTTTGTTATTGTTGTAAATGACCCTTTGTTATTGTTGTTAATACCCACATTATTGTTGTAAATGACCCTTAATATTGTTGTTAATACCCCCTGTTAGGATTTGCTATATAGGATTTGCTGTATTTGGTCAAGTAATGATTCTGTATTGGGTTAGGAGATAGCAATAGATTTTAGGTGGTTAAAATGAATCATAGACTGCAAGTAATTATTGAACAGTCTCTTTAAATGTTTCACCTAAATTTTTACTAGATCATATCAATTACATTGGCATTGCCTAAAGTGAAAATGATGGGTTTCATAATGCCTTCCAAAACTTATTCACATTCTTACCCTTTTAATGCTTCTTACATTGGCATTGCCTAAAGTGAAAATGATGTTTCACTTGAATTTTTACTTTTTGGTCATACTTAGTTGATCTCCCCTTCCCCTTTTAATGCTTCTTACTATATTTGTGTAGTTTTCTTTAACATGGCTATTTCACCTCAGGTTCTTCTTTTCATATATGTGTGTTTTTGGTTCAGGAGCAGAGCAAGGGGAGGATGGGCACACAATGCCATTCTACACGGGACGAAGAACTTCATGAATTGAAGGTCGAGTTGTTGTGGTAAAGTCGGTCACCCATCCTAGTAACAACCATCGTGCAAAAGTGTTGTCGTTAATGGAGAACTTCCGAAGCAAAAGAAAAGACATTAGGAGGCATAGTTGTTAGGACACATGTATATTTATGACTCCTTTTGTATTTCATGAGGATGACCTTCATTTGTTCTTTTGCAAATAGCCTACTGATGTTAACTTTACAAAACAGTTTGACAAATCTGTCAGGCAATAGTGAAAAGTTTAGGCAAAAGTGTATAAAGTTTCCATGTGTCCAATGTTACTTGTTTATTATATATGATTGTCATGAGTTTTTTTCCTACATATTTCTTCTTTGGAAACTCACAGTTGTATGTTCTTTGGAAACTTTGTCGGAGGTCATTTATTGTTGTAAATGACCCCGATATTGTTGTAAATGACCCTGTTATTGTTGTAAATGACCCCCGATATTGTTGTAAATGACCACCGTTATTGTTGTAAATGACCCACGATATTGTTGTAAATGACCCCCGATTTTGTTGTTAATGACCCCGATATTGTTGTTAATGACCCCCATTATTGTTGTTAATGACCCTGTTATTGTTGTAAATGACCCCCGATATTGTTGTAAATGACCCACGATATTGTTGTAAATGACCCTTGTTATTGTTGTAAATGACCCACATTATTGTTGTAAATGACCCACGATATTGTTGTTAATGACCCGATATTGTTGTAAATGACCTGTTATTGTTGTAAATGACCCGATATTGTTGTTGTATTTATTATTGTTGTAAATGACCCACGATATTGTTGTAAATGACCCGCGATATTGTTTGTAAATGACCACCGCTATTGTTGTAAAATAACAGGGTCATTAACAATAATATCGAGTCATTTACAACAATAACAGGGGTCATTTACAACAATATCAGGGGTCATTTACAACAATAACAGGGGTCATTTACAATATCAGGGGTCATTTACAACAATAACAGGAGGTATTAACAACAATAACATGGGTCATTTACAACAATATCAGGGGTCATTTACAACAATATCAGGGGGCTTTAACAACAATATCAGGGGGCGTTTGCAGGAGCATTTTTTTTTCTCATATCATGAACAAATATCATAAAAGAAGGAAAAATTTCCTCTTGTCATTGAATTCAAATGGTCAAGTTAGCATCATGAAATCATTCTTTATTGCAAGTTACCTCAAGAAAGGATGCATTTTGTGGATCATCCAACCACCTCAGGTCTATCATCAACCAGAAAACTCATTCCTCCAAAAGTGATTGTGTGAGTTACAACTTACAGTGGAGGAGCGTGAATGTCTGTCTCTCCATAAAGCAATCTTGCTATTCGGTAGAAACTTGTAGACCTTCAATGATCTTCGTGAGGGGCATCAACGGTGAAACTGTCTTGCTCGGTTAAAGAATAAAGAATTCATTCAATCGTAATGAAGGTGTGGTACACAACACAAGCCCACTAATTAGTTTAACTAACCTCAGTCTTAAATATAGGACATAGTAGTTTGTAATTATATCCTATATTTAAAGGCCTAGGAAGGAGTATATACATTCCATTCTAAACCGAAAAATAGCTCGATCTCGGGGCGGGTGAGGCACACCGTATTATATATCGCCAAGCACAACTAGTTCGGTGACCCATTTTGATGCTTTTGACCCTTGAACTTTGAATGTTAGAACTAAGAGGGCACTACGTAGTGAGGACATCAGGAGGGGAGTCCAAAGCCAAGTATCTTGCCACCCACATCGGGAAAATTTTCATATCCAGGTATGGGAAGTACCTTGCCATTCACATCTACATGTATTGGATATTTCAGAAGGTGCCCCTGTAATGGACTGAACTCATCAGCTGTGTACTCATTTTGCAAAATGTAATCCTCAAGCCAGTGATCCAGTCCAGGTCCTTCCTGTGCTCACTCTAAGAGCCTAAGAATCCCTACAAAAGTCTAGGTGCATTATTTAATTTTATCACAAGATTAACCCCGCTTCCTTTAATTTGATTGAATATGTTAATATATTATATATAATAAAATAATAAGAAAGAGTTCCCCACCAAAATCTTGCCAATCAAAGCTAATTAATCATATTGGACTTGTTAATCCAAACCAATTACTCTGCTTGGTGGCAATATGACATCCTAGCTAAAATACTATTAGTTTATCTCGATTGGCCAAGTCGAACCGCGTCTCGTGCAATTTTACCGAGAAGGTTAAAAAGTACAAGTAGCACATCAAATGTATCATGACAAACATCGGCACATGATTTACATAAACAAATCGATTCGTGAGCAACTTCACAATGAGATTAAGCTAAAGTCGGGATTCTTGGAACACTTTCACAAAGCAAAGAAGTTATCGATTTAGGACACAATCATATTCAAATCCTCAATTCCAAGATCCTTGTCACAGCAATAAAATGACAGCAAATTCACATTTATGATCTTCTACGTATAATATAAAAACTGCAATAAGTTACATTATCTGTGAGTTGTGTACACAATGTGTTTCATTTGAATTGCATAGCCAGTGAGAAACTCAAGTTTTGGACTTGAAATGATAATGTTTCTTTGTCCGGCCAAAGAATGAGGATATGTTAATGATGAAGATTAATTAAAGTACGTAATTTCACCTTATATATGGGGGAACTAACAGAGTTTGACGGTGATGATGGTTGTAATACTACTTATCTGATATCTCTGACTTACGGACTATGTGGGATTCCAACGTAGACGTACGTAGGAGAACTAAAACTGCAGCATCCCAAAAAAAAAAAACGGAAAAAAAATTGAATTGAAGGAATATTCATCCTCAATTATTAGCTTTGCTTTTGGATAGGTAAACCTCGAGAAGTAATGTGCAAACGCAACTCAATTGCAAAGCAAGCAAAATTCAGATTACGAGAGATAAGTCCAAGGCAAGAAAAGCAACAAGAAACCAGATTCTTGTAAGATTTTTTCAAAATTGCAACTACCAATGCAACCTCGAAATTCACTCACAAATTGAAGACTTCGGCTTTTCACCACTAACACCCACAAATTCAGCAATTAACTCACAATCATAGTAGAAACAACATCGAGAACTCACAAATGATGCACAATATTTTCTCAATTCAGCAGCTTACAAATCAGCAGCAAATCACGCTAATAACAGCACTTCAATCCAGATTCAACAGCCAAATTAGTACATAAATTCCAATAGCGAGTGGTGCGACGCAAACAAGACAACAATAATTGTAGATGCATTGACAAATCAACAAGCAAACAAAAATGCATTCCGAAATTATGAATATGAATGTTGTGGGTTGTATAAAATAGCAGAAATGAGTGCGTTTTTAACCACAAGCAACCTAACCCGATTTCTATGGGTGACTACAAGCGCATACTCTCCCTCCGTCTTGCATGGGAGCAACAATTCTATGGGTGACTACCATTTATATGATTCAATGACACAAAACATTTTCCTTCTACGTCCTAAATATCTTTTTACTTTACATCATTTATCCCCTAAAAAAGCATATATGCTAACAAAATAACGCACGGAAGCATTTGCTTCAACAAGACTTCATTAGAACTTATCAATTCCTTTTCTCTATAGCTCCGCCATCAATACCCAAAACCAGAGCAACCCGAGGGGAAAAACCGGAGCGACTCAGTTGTCCTAAAGTCATCCCTCAAAATGTTGACAAGTGACAAAACATTTGTGATTTTTATATAATTGTGTGAATGGTTTGATACCGTAAGTGAAACCTAAAGTCCGAAGAGAGGAGAAGGAAGTATTGCCGAAAGGAGAGAAGGAGAGCGCACGATGGCGCGAAGGAGAGGAGTATTGATCTGCGCGAACGGCGAAGGGAGGGAGTATAGGGCTCGAAGGCTTTTCGAAAGTGGTTTTCAAATTAATTCCTCCTCTCTGCTTTTTTCCCTTTCTTAGATCGAGAACTGCGCCATTGCCAGGACTCCGCACCTTCCTTTTTCTTTAATCTCGTGGCACCAATGTAATTTCATTTTTCGACAAAATATTCCATCAAAATTTAGGGCCATTTGTGGTAGTTGAAAGTGGTCAGCCATTTTTGCAATTTTGCCCCTCAAACCAAACATACCCTTAGAGGCCGGCCAAGTGCATAAAATACCACTTTCTTTCTGGAGAAAATTAATCTAAAGGACCTAGAGAAAATAATATTTATTATGAAGGACCATAAAAATTGTAATTACTTAGAAGGACCAAACATCATAATATAAATTTAAAATTACTAAATTACCCCTAATCAAATATAATGTATTATCTCTTGTATTCATAATTAAAAAAATTACTGAAATTAAAACTACCCATCATGATATGATCATATCTTTTTTTTAAAATTTTCAATATATTATTTAATTAAATATTGTTAAACTCATATATTTTTTAAATTTTTATTTTTCACCTATTTATATCATCAAGTTGCTCAATTTATATTATCAACGTTGGTATCAATTAAACTCTTTTTATACAAATAAAAACTAAACTCATTTCATATTTTTCAGGATATAAACATGACATGAATTTTTTTAACCAACATTTCATAGATGTTTTCATTTTATCAACATGACATGAATTTTTTTAACCCACATAAATTGCTTCTAAAACAAAAATAAATCGTACAAACTTTCTTAGTTTAACATATATGATAAATTATAAAAGACCTTGAATTTTATTAACATTATATAATTCCATTTTTAATTAATTTTTGTTGATTTTAAAATTTTATAATTTTTATAGATTGAACAAATACGTAATTTCTTTTCATAGATATTGTTACGGACCTAGTCTAGGCCCATTATCTCACTGGCTAGTACAGGGGGCAACCCACTATCCGTGGGACCCAGCCATGACATTGGACATGCACACACGATCCCGGACACGCACAAAGACGATCCCAGTGGACACGTACGGTGTGGCGCACCCAAGGGACTAACTAAACTGTATACTTATATATACAGAGGGAGGAGACTTGGAGCTGTGTACACAATCTCTAAGCCCGACTAATCTACATTCAAACACACGGCACACACAACACCCCTTAGGCGAAACGCCCGCTGTGTACCGTGATCATACCTTCTCCCGAACGCTTGTCCTATAAGCATACAGGAGGAGCAACACTGATCCTATATCAAATCACCGACCTTCAATAGGCTCTGACATCCGAGTTCAACTGCAATGCTGGCGCCGACCGCGGGGATCAATAAACTTCAATTCCCGTGACCATGAGGATAAGCACCGTGCTTCAGTGCCAAAGACAACGGAGGCGGATCAAGCGGGGACACCCGTCAACCACCACGTCAACCACCCCGTAACGAAAACCGACAACCAACACGATGGAGACCATCGAAGGAGAAGATCGGTTATCTCAAATTAAGACCCTTTGATTCCCAACAATGAACGACATCAAGAGGACAACCCGTCCGACACGGAGTCCTCGCCCACGAAACCAAGACCGCGGACCGAATTCCACTCGAGGCGGCCGAGACATCCCGCATGCCGAGCCGACTTTCGATCTCTTCAAGCCGGATGCTTGCGATAATGAGACGGGTGGACAACATAGACAAGCGCCATACCCTTCACTATCGCCGAGCGGAAGAGCTGAGAAAAGACTTTGACCCACACCCTTTCCAAATGAGGACTCGGGAAGATAAAACTGGAGAGAGGACGACGATGACGAGAGCTCTGGCCGTCGCACGTACAGCAAGTAAGGCGAAAACCGTCAACACAGGAGGGCCAATAGGAGAAACCTAAACCGAGATGAAGAAGGTCGACCTCAAAGCGAGGAACCATCGAGGCGACAGGACGATTCCTCCAAGTGGTTCCAAATGACGGAGATATGTCGCCCAAATGCACAATAGCTTTTTCTCAAAGGAAACTCCGTAACGCCCGATTCCCCGAGAAGTCGAATTTGGGCGAGTTGGACAAAGTACGACGCACACAAGACCCGACGACTCATTTAGAAGACTTTGACGTTCACATGTCTGCTGAGGTCTCAAGGAACCAATCGTGCCGCGGATCTTCGCCGCGACGTTAAAAGGGCCTGCCAACGAAGTGGCTCCACACTCTTCCTTTTGGGGTCGATCCACAATTTTGAAGACTGCCGAGGCCTTGGAGTTGCACTTCGCAACTAGCAAACGGCAACCAAAATCCCAAGATTCTCTTCGCCCAAAATCGCAAAACGGGGAGAGCCGCTCCAAAGTTACCTTGACCGCTTCAATCATGCGGTACTACAGCGCGCGGACTCAACGAGGACGTACACGCTCACTTATTGGTGGACGGCCTTGATAAAGAGTCCCGCCCGCGTAATCTTTCTTAAAGGAGCGGCAAAAATCTCAACGACTTCATAACCCGCTCAAAGAAGTACTTGACGCCGAGCAGATGCGAATGGCAAACAATCCCACCCGAGGCGGGACCAAGATAGAACCTCCTCCCGTGGGTCGAGACTTCTCTCGATAACAGAATAGGGATTCCCGTTGAAGGGGGAACAAAACAAGAGCCGGGTGGCAAGTCCGATCACGGAGCAAGTACGAAATATTCAGCCTTGACGGTGCCTCGGCCTCAAGTATGGAAGGAGGTGTCAACAACCGAGATGAAGAAGGTCGATCGACCTCGCCTCCGTCCCACCGAAGATCCGGGTAGACCAATCTAAATATTGCTCGCTCCATGATGGTCGAGGTCATACAACCGATGAATGTTACGAGCTCCGTGATGCAATCGAACGATTTGTTCGTGAAGGCAAACTTCAACAAAGTATGTCATAGAGCATCAAGGAAAAGGTGGTAAACGAAAGACCAAGAACCGCAGCAGACTCCCCCCCGAAAGTTCAAAAGGTGAAGATAAGCGCAAGGCCCCCGAAGTCGATGACGACTTCCGTAAGCTGAATCCGACAGTAACGTCACCGCCGGAGCAATGGGCGGAGGCGGAGATACTATGAGCCATCGAAGGAAATACCTTCGAGAAGTCCTATCCGCCGAGACCGACCAAAATTCAAGGAACATCACACCGAGGTAGCACGATCGCCTTTGTTTTTCACAAGCGATGACCTCGTAGACGTTGTCCCCGCCATCAAGACGGGCTAGTGATAACCGGACAAATGCAACCGCCGAGTCAAGCGGATATTTGTGGATGCCAGTAGCTCGCCGACATATTAAGTTTGGAAGCGTTCAAAAGAATGAGCCCTCGGACCGGACGACTTAAAGCCTTGCAAGACAACCCTCATCGGGTTTAATGGAGAACAATCGCGTCCGAAGGGGTTTATCGACCTCCGGCTCACCCTTGGAGTCAAAACGCCTTCAAGTCCGAAAAGAGTGCGGTTCATAGTGGCCGACTTCGTTTCACCCTACAACATAATCTTGGGAAGGCCAACCATTCACAAGTGGGACATGCTGGTATCTACTAAGCATCAAAAACTCATGTGATAGGCAACCAAGGAACCGTGGTCACTGTAATGGGGATCAAAAAGAGTCTCGACAAGGCTACTTTGAAACCGTCGAATTGGGAGGGCGGATCTTCGTCACGCCCCAAAGAAGCAGCCTATCCGGACCGCTCGACCGGGATTCTCCAGACGACGAAGTTAATACCGTGGAGTTAGACATCCGCGATGAGGAGGTACGCCTGCAGAGCCGGCAGAGACCCGGAAGATCTCGTGGTAGGAGACCTCTCTGCACCACTAAGATCGGCAAACACCTATCTCCCGAACTTAAAAGCGCTTGGTGGAGTTCCTGAAGGAAAACCGGGATGTCTTCGCCTGGAATTCATCTCAGGTACCTGGAATAGATCCGAAGTTTTGTTGTCACAAACTAGAAGTCTATCCGGGCTCAATCCCAATTTTATTCGGAAATTCAATATACAACCCGGTTATCAAATGTGGTGATGGTAAAAAGCCAAACGGAAGTGGAGAGTTTGTACAGATTACAAGAACTTGAACAAAAGCGTGCCCGAAGGACTCCTACCCAATGCCAAACATCGACCAACCTGTGACAACGCCTCAGATTCCAGCTCCTATCCTTTATGGACGCATATTCCCGATATAATCGATAGCGATGTACCCAGAGGATCGTGAAAAGACGCCTTTCACATCGTAAAAGAGCTTAATTATTGCTACAATGTCATGCCCTTCTGATGAAGAATGCGGAGCTACATATCAAAGGATGATGAATAAGGTCTCTTTGCACCAGATCGGCTGAATGTGGAAGTGTATATAGATGACATGATCACAAAACTTTGGACCAGAACGCCATATACAAGACCTGAGCAGCACATTTGCCAAACTCGTAACCTCCACAGAATCCGACCGAACCCGCCATGCGTGCTTTTAAGGCCCTACTCGAAAGTTCCCGGGTTTCATGCCGACTAACCGAGGCATTGAGGCCAACCCTGACAAATGTGGGGGTGATGGAGATGAAGGCTCCGAGTAATAAAAAAGAAGTCCAATAAGCTAACCTAAGATTGGCCGCCCTAACCTGTGTTTTTGCCAAAGTCGCAGAGAAGGCTTTGCCCATGTTCAGGCTCTTAAAGAAGGAGGCATCGGTGGAGGGAATTCAAAGTGCGATGACGCATTTGAAGAGATAAAGCAATGTCTCGGCCAATCCTCCGGCCCTCTCAAAACCTCAACCTGAAGGAGTCTTTTCCTTTACTTATCCATCTGGCCGAGGAGGCCGCCGCCGCGCCTTAGTAAGAGGCGGAACACGGACAAATTCCCGTATATTTTGTCGGGCAGTAACCCCGTGAATGCCGAGGTCCGATACCAAAAAGCCGGAGAAAGTGGCATTCGCTCCATGCTTATCATGCCCGTCGATTAAGACCTTATTTCAAGTGGTCACCATATTGTTGTTAGAACAAGCCACCCAATTCGACAAGTCCTACATAAGCTTCCACTCAGCGGGAGGATGACTAATTGGCGTATAGAACTCTCCGAGTTCGACATCACCTATGAAGCTCGCCATGCAATCAAGTCACGTTGGCCGACTTACATCGCAGAGCTCACCCCTAGAACTAGGGCGTATGATACATGCTGCGGGCGAATGGAAAGGTGTGATGTCGACGGATCGTCGAACACGAAAGGAAGTGGAGCCTGAGTCATCATTGAGAGTCCAGGGGGTTACATTGAGCATTCGTTGCATCTTAACTTCCCAACTTCGAACAATCAAGCTGCATACGAGGCCTTGATAGCCTGGCTTTTTCAAGCCAAGGAAAATGGGCCACAAGAGTTAAGGTTTTCACCGACTCCCAACTTGTGGCGGCTCGTGATCGAGGGTACATATCGTGCTAAAGGCCCACTAATGGCCAAGTATCTCCTAAAAGCCAAGGACTTAATGTCGACTCGATGAAGCAACCGTTACCCATATTCCTCGAGGAGAAAACGCAAAGAGCCGACATTTTGTCAAAATTGGCAAGCACTACAGGTCGGTTGTCACCGCACGGTTGTCTAGCAAAAATCTCAAGATCCGGTGTGCATGATGGCTATTTCGGTTGAATCTGACCGAAAAAGCCAATAGAAGACTATCTTGAACGTGGACTCATCCCGACGATGCAATGGAAGCCAAAATGTTGGTTCGAGACGCGCTAAGTATACAATGGTGCTGAGGATCAACTCTACCGAAAGGGATTACATTCTCCCATGCTAAGGTGTTTGAACCCAAATGAAGTCTGGGTATGTCCCGGCCGAGATTCATGGAGGGGCCAATCACGCATATGGGGGTTAAGGCGCCGCGAAAACCCTTCAGCAAGTGTTATTACCGCCAACATCGGAGGCGGATTCAAAGACCCTTGTAAGACAATGTGATAGTTGTCGAAACATGCTAGAGTTATTTGGCGCCCTCGCTTAGCTGCATTCCATCACGGCCCCCGGCCATTTTACAAATGGGCATGGACATTCGGGGCCATTCAAGACAAAGACCTCGGCAACTACGGTGGCTAATCGTGGCGAGACTATTTCACCAAGCGGATTGAGGCCGAACCTCTCACAACGATCTCTCAAGACGCTGCAACGATTTGTTGAAGTTAATATAATTACGCTGTTCGAGCACCACCGAGATAGTAATGTACAATGGAACTCGGCCTTACGGAGTCGATTTCGTGATTTGATTTATGAATACGGTAATACAAAGATCACTTTGCTTCCTGGAACACCCGCACCCAACGGGCAAGCCGAAGCCGCCAATAAGGTCATCCTTGATGGTTTGAAGAAACGTATGCCGGAGGCTAACACTCTTGGGGCTGATCAACTACCATTTGTTCTTTGGGAAACCGAACAACTCGCTCGTACATCCACTCAAGAAACTCCTTATAGTCGCCTACTCTGGCCGTGAGTCTATGATTCCCGTCGAAATAGGGATGATGTCTTGGCGCAATAGAAGAGCATTTTATCGGAAGGAGAAACATCCAATAGTGAGGCGTTAGCGGGGCCGAGTTGGATCGGCCGATGAGGCTCCCAGGTCCGCCCATTGGCTCTGGATATTGCAATGAAGCAAACTCGATCGCGGCTCGTTAAAACAAGAAGGTTAGACCACGGATATTCCGGCCTCGCTTGCTTGGTCTTAGAAGGGCCGACATTGGAAACAAGAATTCCAAAGACTATGAAGCTTGCGGCTAATTGGGACCCGACCTTATCGCGTTCGAAACTCTTGAGAGAGGAGCTTACATTCTCCGAAAATTTGGACGGAGCCCCAATCAAGCGAACATGGAATGCGGACAAGTTAAATGCATATTTCAGCTAGGCTTATCTTTTGTTTGTCTTAAAGCATCTTTTCCATTATGTTCTTTGTTCAATGTTGGCTCAAGGGCTTTTCCTTTCGTAAAACTTGCTTTGTCGAATATGAATGAAACTCTCGTTGGAGAGTATTTGTTGAATTCCAAACATTGTCTTTTTCAAGATTAAATTGTTACTAGCTTTTCAGCTGAAGAAAATAGGTCCGGATAGCTATCGCAGCCTGAACACGCTTATTTACTCCGGTATCAATAGAAAATGTCATGCACTCGATCGTGTCAAAATGCTCTGACGCTATCGGACAAAACCGAACCTGGCAGGTGGCAATTTTCATTTGCCTTTGATGACCCTAGGCAGTATAATACCGGGTGAATTTTATAAGACAATGCAAACACTAGCACTTTAAAACATTAGCGGTCTTATGACCAAGAAGCGCGTTCGCAGATTCTCGCTACTTTCATATGACCTTGGCCCTGACCGACCGCAATAATCGGTAAAGTTATATTCTTATATGATGCATTATGATTGCTAGGTTACCATCTACTATTAATCGTAGGCAAAATGGCCAGATTGGCCAATCTCATTCATAAGAGTCAATGCCTAATGAATACAACCGATTGTTAATATACAAAGTATAAATCAAGAAAATCAACCCACGAGCTTGGGGGCGGTCGAGACTTCTCACCTCGCTTAGCCTCAAAGACGGTCGCATCGCCGCTTCTCATTCGGTCTCTCGAAAGTTAGGAGGTTCCACATAGGGGACAAACCGCCCGTCATCCACAGGCCCGAAAGTGATGCCACATGAAGTGTTGAGCTCGACCCCGGTTCAAAGCCCGGATCTGGGCAAGAGAATTCTCAAACGCTCCACCACGGATCCCGTAGCAACTCCCCGAAGCCGGGTTATCTCCGCCGCCGAGCGCGCAAGACGCCTCCTTCGGCTTTGACCTGTCCCTCTCAACAGCTATGGCTTCTTTCAATGCTGCTCGTGACGCTAGCTTGAGCCGCTTTAAAGCCCTCAATTATTACGTTGAGTCGCCAAGAGACCCCGGGTCTCTTTCAATGCAAACTCCACCTTCCCACCGAACCTCACGAGCCCGGAACTCGTTCAAGCGATTTGCCATTGTTTCTGCAGCTTCATCGCGTTCGACGGGCACGCTTCAGCCTCCGCGGCGCCTCCGCATACTGGTGGTGGAGGTGAGAAAAGATTGGGTCAAACCAAGACCTCTCAGAAAGCATTTCCCAACCCTGGACATCTCGTACATCGACTTCCCGCAAGGGTACTGGGCTCTTGATAGCTGGGTAGGAGGCAGGAGTGCGATGCCGAGTTCTTCGGTAATTCCCTTACTCCACAAATGGGAACGGGAATGACAAGCTGAAGGACGAGGGGAACCGGGTATCGTGCACGAGGAGGGCCCGCGCGTCTGGTCGATTTGGGAGGCGGCGAGGCCGCGATAGGAGGGCTGGATAGGACAGATGCAGCCCGGCATCAATTGCGCGGGCTTCGACGACTCTCCGACCTTGAGCTTCTTTGGCTCGGCTCCGCTTCGATGACTCTCCGACCTTCGAATTGCCCGCGTCCCGGGACGACCTCTTTCTCCCTTAGTTGTTGGCTGCAGGATCCCGTAAATATATTGCGGCTCTTTCATTTTGAGACCTGCACAAAACACAGAACTGCATAATGTTAGCTACTAGGAAGGCAAAAACGATGAATACTTTACTAAGACGCGGAGCAACGCCGATATTTAAACAAGCCAGAATATCATACTTCACTTGACACCATCTCATCTCGACGCCGAGCTCGGCCCGATATAGGGCCACCAAGGAGCCGGCCCCAACAGTACTGTTTGCCTTCACATGGTCTATTATAGCGTCGATGGCTTTTCTTTCAGGCTTCAGCAGATTGGACCGCTCTACCTTATAGGCGCTAGGGGACACGTTGTGGTGATCTTGACACCAATACAAATTAAATTCCCAGTCGACTTTTGCAGAGTCCGGCCCTACCCTTGAGCTCTGGCGGCTCTTTCCCGAACGAGAGGTATGGGGGGAAGAAGTAGAAGAACATAGAGGTGGTGCAAGGCGCACCAAGGCTCATGCAAAACCACTCGAAGGCAATTAGGTAACCCCATCCATTGGGGTGTAATTGCGAGGGAGCTACACTAAGGAATTGGAGGGTGGCCATTTGAAATTCGAAAAGGGAAAGCGAATCCCAAGTCCGGTGATGTAGTCGGCATAGAAAAAGAAAAGGAGTTGTGGCTCCTCCCTCACGGAGCACAAGTGCTCTTCCTCTTCCTGGAGACAGAGAGAGGCGCTAGTCTCTTGAACTCGGGAGACCTTCCAAGTCTTCTATGGTCGGCTTCGACCGATAGGACAACACTTCGCGGTAACCCAAGGGAATTGTTCAATTAAACCAAGTGGGGCTAGCGCGGTTTGCATTTCCGCACTCGACTGACCTCGCATGGGAAGAAGAAGACGACGCCATTATACCTAACACAAATAAAAATATAAACAAGATCGAGAATCTTCCTAGCATACCCGATGTCAAAATTGAAGGCGGGATTCCACGCTTGTGGTAAGATTAAAATCCAAGTCAACAGTGACTCGGCGATGAAGCTTGAGGAGCCGGACAAGATTGTGTCTCTAGAGCCCAAAATCAAGTCGGCATGCGGGAGGAATCCCGCAAGAAATAAGTCGTGAGCATTCGTACAAGCAATATAGCAAGGGCCGATGTAGGAATCAACCTCGCCCTAGGGCCCGAACCGGCTACTTCGTTACCGGTTATTCTGAAGGCCCGAGAAGCTGACACGCCGGCTCTGGTTAAACACCCTTGGATTGGGAAGAAGCGTGGAAGGAAACATTGGGACTTCCCTCAACCGATGACGTGCCATCTCGAAGTTTTCGCCACCCGCCACCGTGCTTTTCCCTTGCCTCCACGGTGATGATCTGCTAAAGCAACAGCTTGCGACGTTGGACGAGAAGATTCATCGCCCAAAGCCACCAACGGCTTCTTCCCCGACTACGCTTGGCGTAGTTCATCCGCTTCTTCGGGTCATATCCTTTATGTCCTTCGACATTTAGAACCACTCTCTCAAAGGAATTAACGATCAATGAACCGAAAAGGAAACGGCTCACTCAAAACAGGGATTTTTGCACAAATGTGGGAATTGAAAACGTGACTACGCGAAAATTCACTCAATGAAGAAATCTATCCAGAGCTTCAACTAAGTACGTATCGCAATTTTATAGTGAGAACAGAGATCGTAGCAGAACAAGAAAGAGGCAGAAAACAATAATACTGCCTAAGATATGGAGATGCTCAAGAAAGTTGCGGAATGAAGATGGCTCACGAGACGGATTATCTTCCCAAAGCGAAAATCGCAGAGAGAATTTCTTCGAACAACTTGGGTAAAATGGCACTGGAAGGAGGCTCGCGGGTATAAACCTTTCGAAAACCCAATCGACGGGGCAAAAGCGCCTTTTCATTCATTAGCAAGGCGACGTGACTGTTCATTTAATGCGCATCCGCGTGGCATTAATTACGCCAAGGGCTGTATAGGCTAGCACCCCTCGCTCGCTTCACGACGCCGAGGGACGCCACCGCGAGGCTAATGATGACTTAGAAGAGGAATCGACGTAGAAAGCGCCCGGCACAAGGGCGCACACAATCAAGTATCCCGGCTCACCGGTTAGGCTAATCACCCGAGAAAGGACCCACACTTGGAGGTTTCGACCGTGCAAGAGGCGAGTCTGACTGGATGGTCGAAGAACAACGAAATTTAAAAGCAAACATAACCCTGACCACATGTCTGGGGCAATTCAACCGTAAGACTTGTAACTCCGAGGTTGTTTGAAATTATGATAGACACCTTATCAAAGTAAAATGGGTGGCACCAGCTCCGATACAAAATCGGGATTCGAAGAACATGTCCACCTCTTGTTGACCGAGAGACTGACAACCGGTACTGGGGGCAAGGATATCATGTTACTTCGCGATCAACAAAGACTCCCACTTCCGTACTTCGGCCAAACGAACATCTAAACTCGGTAGCTCGCAGACCCGAGCAACCGAGCTGTGGCAACTGCTACGGACCTAGTCTAGGCCCATTATCTCACCGGCTAGTACAGGGGGCAACCCACTATCCGTGGGACCCACCATGACCTTGGACATGCACACACGATCCTCGGACACGCACAAGACGATCCCGTGACACGTACGGTGTGGCAGCCAAGGGAATAACTAACCAGGTATACTCTATATATACAGAGGAGGGAGACGGGCGCCAGGTACACAATCTCTAAGCCCTGACTAATCTACATTCAGTCACACCCGCACACACAAGCACCCCTTAGGCGAAACGCCCGCTTGTGCACGTGATCATACCTTCTCCTGAACGCTTGTCCTATAAGCATACAGGAGGAGCACACAGATCCTATATCAAATCACCGGACCTTCAATAGGCCGGACATCTGAGTTCTGAACCAGAACAGATATATATTCAAGTTGTAAAAAATGAAAATTGAGAAAATTATTGTTTAATTTAATGAAACTTAGAAATTTTGTATTAGTTTTAAAAATAGAATATGAAAAGAAGGTAAGAGGGAATGCGTAAGATTTTGTTAGGGTATTTTAGTACTTTTAATTTATATTTTTTATAATTGGTCCTTCTAAACAATTACAATTTTTATGGTACTTCTCCATAAATATATATTCCTCTAGGTCCTTCATTTTAATTTTCCATTCTTTCTGTATAATAAATTGCAACCACTATTTGTTGGGTTTTATTAGTCTAAAATGAATGTTTTCTCCTATAGAACAGTCTCTTTTAAAAAGGTGGTTCTTAATATAAAGAATAAATAATTTTTGTTTAAAAATTTTTAAACTGGTAAATATATGACAAATGATGTGTATTATCTTTCTGCAATAAATTTTCACTTTTTATCTCTCATATACCTTCTTTATAAATAAGGGTATACCTTCCGGTCCACAATATGAGTCACTTCAACTAATTCATTGAAATCAAGAAATAATAGTTAATTCATTAAATTTATCTTAAATTGAAAAAAATTCCAACTTTACATATATTAAATTAGGTTTTGAAGGTGAGAGAAAAATTCAATCGGTTATGTTTAAACATTAGCTACAAGAGGAAAATTAACAAATAAATATTAATTGATCTCTAAGTGACTTATAGCCAAGTCATTTTTCTATAAACGACTTATATTGTAAACCGGAGGGAGTATATATTTGGGAAGAAAAATATATATCTTTTAACTAATATTTTGAACCTAATAATTTTGATAATGGTTCCTTTTTTTTTTCGGTATAAAAATTTTAGGAGAGGGGTTGGGTTCACCCACAGTCCAAGGACAAGGCTCTTTGACTTTGCTCCTCAGGGCATATATGACTGAGAGTACACATACCTCCACCTCAACCTGCGTTTCCATAAGTCCATATCACCTAGGATGCCTTCCCCAACGCCTTGACCAACTCTAGGATCGAACCTCCTCCCCTTGGTGAGAGTATCTGACCCCTTTACCAGTTGAGCCGAAGGACGAGAGGTGATAATGGTTCCTTTCAAAAAAGACAGAGTATCTTCAGGCCTTCATTTTTATGAACACGAGACACAACCACATATAATTTCCTGTGAGTAAATGCAGTACGAGGGAGAAAATAATCTGATACTTTGAAGGCTTTGTTCCTGACTTTTGTTGGTGGTCATTGCAACAAAACATAATTGAGAACTGCCCTGCCTGGGAATGGCAAGGTTGCATCTTGTAATACCTGGATAATAATTTAACTTAAATATTATATTTTGATAAATAATACCTATTGGAAACTAAATGGTACTTAAAAGTTGTGTTGGATTTCGTTAAAGCTATTTTCCGATTACTTTGTAAATGATACATTGACTTTTCCTCATTGCTGATAAAAATGTTAGGAATTGAAGTCCTCATTTTATGGCGTAGTATTTACTTTGACTAAGAAAGAATTTGCTAATACAGTCAGTAATTCTTATTCTTGCGTGGAAACTAGTAAAATCTTTGAGACCTAAGGAATAATTGAGCCTCTAAAGTAGTCTGAGAGTTTGGGTAGGAAAAGCTCAAATGAAATAGACGAGCAGATGCTCGAGAGCTAGGTGTGCAAGAGTGCACGGGATAGTATTCTTAGACCTTAAAGACAGTGAGATTTAGCACTGTGTAAAATGCTAATTTTTACAGTAACTGTAATGTCTACAGTACATTTTGAGTCTGACGAAAACATTTATTGTACCAGGTATTAGTTTAAATGCCTAAGCCTAAGGATAAACTCCTAGGTACGAAGGCTAAAATCTCTAGTGCTGTAGTAATGGATTGAGCCAGAAGGCCAATATGTGTTAAGCCAAGAGGCTGTATGGGTCAGACAGTAAGGCCTGCGTAACCAAGCATGGTAAGGATGAATGAGTAGGGCCTGAGTTTCAATACTAAACCTGGGTACAAGATGACTAAGATCATTATTTATATATTAAAGTACGTGCTAAGTGAGCATGCGTAGTAAGGGAATAGGTTAGATGTCTAGAGTTTTCCGAGTATTTGCGATCAAATTGAGAGGGCGAAGGTGACAGTCACCCTTATCTAAGCAGAAATTGCTTGAACCGGATCTGATTAATCAGACATCCGAACAAAACGCTATAATCAAGAGACGACTCCTAGCAGCACAAAGCAGACGGAAGAGCTGCGTTGACAAAAAAGAGAAGACCTCTATAGTTCGAAGTCGATGATCATATGTTTCTAAGAATATCCCTAGTAACCGGTGACGGTAGAACACTTAAGAGACGGAAACTCAGTCCACGTTATGTAGGACCATTCAAAATTTTGGCAGAGCGAGGACCAGTCGCTTATCAGATAGCCTTACCCCCGAACTTGATTAAACCTCCATAATGTTTTACATGTTTCTTAGTAATTACAATCAGACCGCGATCATATCATTGAGTATGATGTATCTTATGATGCCACGGCGTGTGATCTCCAGGGAGACATTTTTGGTAATTTGTATTACCACGGCGTGTGATCGCTAGGGAGACATTTTTGGTAATTTATATTACCACGACGTATGGGCGCCATGGAGACGCTTTATGGTATCAAAGTGCAACATGACAAAACCTTTGTAGTCAAGCCGGAGCAAATTCTCGATTACCGAGAGAAACGGCTTAGAAATAGAACCATTCCGATAGTAAAGGTAGTCTGGAAGGGTTTGTCACCTAACGAGGCGACTTAGGAGACAGAGGAAGATATGAGGGAGAAATACCCAGAGTTTATGGCCCGGAGTCTAGTTACGATAGAATGAAATTTTGAGGGCGAAATTTTATTTAACGTGGGGAGAAATGTAATACCCGGATAATAATTTAACTTAAATATTATATTTTGATAAATAATACCTATTGGAAATAGGTGAATATGTGGTCTCAAATTTATGTATTTTGTTTCTAGGCAATTTCCCCTAGAATAAGAACCAAAGGCTAGATTCCTAAATACTTTCATGGATCATAAATTATCCTAAGATTTATCATAATCAAGTATAATCTTAATTATGTCCTAAGAGGCAATTAAATACCTATTTAAAATAGGAAAGTATGTTGTCTCTAATTTTAGTAATTTATTGGTTTATTTTCCTTTGAAATTAAAGAGACAAAAACCCAATAATATTTTAGGAAATATAAGTTGCCCTATGATTTTTAAATTAATGCATGGAGCATAAATGACCAAAGTAAACCCAAAAGTTGTGAGAAAATAATTAATCCGATTAAAGAAAGTGCCAACAATTAGTAGATAATTAAATCTCTATTTATTAGATTAATTTCAAGAACTTTCATGATTAATCTAGGAACCAATTATATTTTAATAATCACATATTAGGGATGTTAATTAAAGATTAGATATGGAGGGCTAGGATTAAACCACATAAAGATCCAAGGGTTTTCATTTAAACCATAAAGTGCAATCCATGTGAAATGAAATCAACCAATGAGAAAATTCCTAAATAATAATGTATAAAGTAAATAACAAAATCAAATAAAAAAAAGAGAAGAAAAGGGACGAATTGTGGGCCAAGCATTCGGAGAAGATATTTTGAGTTCCAAAAGCTATTATGATTAATTCAAATGAGAATCGATAGAAAATAAATAGTGCACTGAAATATGTGAACTAAGTATCAAATATAAGGACATATTATGAACAAGTGTATTTTTAACTCGAAGTAGGTTATCTCCGAAGTCATTTTTGTAACTTTCGGGGTTAATCCTAAAATGACTAAACGGCTAGTAAAAAACCCCCAAATTGAACCATAATTCTTGTTATTTCAAGTGCTTCTCAAGGGGCTACATAAACTTCAATGTTTACCTCTAAAAGTATTTGAGATTTATAAGCATATGCAAGTAGAACACTAAGTAGGGGAATTAATCGGTAAGAGGAAACTCTAAAGGATAAGATTTCATTGAAAAAGTGAAGAGATAAGGGAGAGAGATGAGAGAGGACGTTGGGAATGAATGGAGGGTGGAGATGAGGTTTCAAAATAACCCTAGATCCTATGGCTTAAAATGGAGGAGAGAAAGTTCAATGGAACTATCAAAATGCCATAGACTTTTTCTATAAATAGCCCTCCATTCCATTTCGAAACTAGAGAGAAGTTAGTGAGAAGGAGGAGCTCTGGAGAAGGAGTAGCAAGGTTCTGGGTAAGTTCTTCGGTCCTTAGCTTTTAAGTTCTAGTCTTTTGTTTAGTAGTTCTTAGTATAAATGCTAGTTAGATCTAGGAAGTAGGGAGTAGAATTCCTATTCTTGTTATTATGCCTCATTGCATTGAAAGATGTCTGACGAGGTAAAAACATGATAGGAATATAGTTTTTGAGAGTTGGGAGTCGGAGTAGCGAAGCTCTGGCGAAATTTTATCGGATAGCGATTTTCTAAAGTCAATGGTAAAATAGTCATTTATGACTAAAATATCTGTTAGGATATTGATTATGAATTAAATACGATATTATCCTTATAGGATATCTATGAGCACGTTCCGACCGTTAGACGTACCGGATTCATCAAGGAAGGTACGGACACGTACTGTAACACTGACTCTAATGCTTATAATATGCTTATATATGATGTGGATACTTTCATAAAGACATGGACGGGACTCTGTCCTGGACATGCACTGTGACTAAGGTATGAGACTTAGATAATTAATTACAGCTTTACATGGGTTATAGTCATAATAATACCGATAAGTTTTCCTAGCGCTGAGGACACGGCCGTACATCGTGGCGCGGGTGAATAGTGCAGACCGGGATAACTTTACATCTGATTGTACTGTTATTAATTGATCATACATCTGATTGGCTTGATCATTGTAAGGTAATTTCTAGTGAAATTGGAAGAAATAGAGTGTTAAAAGGCCCTAAATGAATCTAGGAGCCACAAAATACTGTGATAAATCCTGAGAGACAATAAAATAATTATTGAAATTAGGAAGTATGTTGTCTCTAATTTTAGAGAATTTTTGGGACTATTTTCTTTGGAAAATAATGAGGCAAAAATCAAAAAGTATTGTGGGGCCATAATTGACCCCATGATTTTTAATATTTTATGTGGAGCATAAAATACTAATGTCAGTGCAATAGTTGTGAAGTAATGAGTTATTCTAATTAAGAAAATTATTAACAATTAGTGGGTAATTAATTAAATAATTATTGACTAATTATTTGAGCTTAAACAAAGGAAAATCCAAAGATAATTATGTAAAACCCTGTAATTAGTGGTTTATGGCTAAAATTAGCATAAAATATACTTGCTAATTAATTGGAAAATATGAAGAAAAATATATGAGATTAAGTAATTTTAAGCCTAAAAACGTGTATGGACCAATAGGAAAATTTTGTAAAAAATTATATAAATTAATTATTAAATATAATATAAATTAATTAAATAAAATATAAAAACAGAAAATAAAAATATGTGTGTCTGTTGACCGAAATTTTGATGATCAAAGTGGATAAGAATTGATGATTAAAGAACATGCAACTTTGGTTAAATAGTAGTTAAGTTGTAAAAAGCAAATAGGATAAATGACCACCGATAGAAATTAAATCCTAACTAGAAAACCATGAATAAGGTTTCTAAAGTCAGGGCATATTATAGACAAGTGAATTTTTAGCTCGGAGTAGGTTACCTCCGAAGTTATTTCCGTAACCGAAAAGGGTTATATTAGACTGGCTAAGGAACTATCTGATGTTCAAAAAGCAAATAAGATAAATGAAAATCTATAGAAACCAAGCCATAACTTGAAATCTAGGGAGGAGTTGGTAATCAACTAGACAAATTATGAATCAGTGAATTTTTGTCCCGAAGTTGACGTTACCCGAAGCGATTTCCGTAACCGAAGACGTTTGTCCGAAAATCTTCGGCAGGCAACGGAATGTCCTGAATGGGATCAAAAATTTAGTTAAACCAAGTATTTTGAAAGAGGAAGAAAAGATCTTCAGGGCTATGTTGCCGGTTTTCTAAGTTTCTTCAAGATTACGCGATTCGAACACCGATCAGGGGATTTTATCGGTAAAATCCCATAAAGCAAAATGAAAGGAGCAGAAGAAGCCAACAAGGCCATACTCTTGGCCAAGTATTTTTCATGGAGGAGAATTAGCCACACAGAAACCCTAGAATTTGTGGCCAAGAATTGAAGTTGGAAGATTACCATTTTGCCCTCACCTTTTCTTCTATAAATAGGCCACCCTCCCATTGAGTTTTTCACACCATTTTCACTTGAGCAATTCGGTTTTAGAGAGAGGGTAGAGAGAAGGAGGAGTCCGGAGGAAGAAGCGTGGCTCGGGTAATTTTTCTGATCAGGAGTCTTAAGTTCTAGTTTTCGATTCGGTAGTTATAGTAGAAATGTTGTTTTGATCTTTAATCTTCCAAGTTAGTTTAGATATCATGTTTTAAGGTTAAATATGATATATATTTCGAAAATTATGTTGGAGTAGGAGTTATGTTGAAATTCTGGAAGATTAGGGTCAAAGTAACGAAGTGCTGGCGAAATTCCGCCGATTAGGGGGCCAGGGGTAAAATGGTCATTTATGACTAAAATGTCCGTCGTAATGATAGATCCTTAACAAATACGTTGTTATCTTGATAGGATATCCTTGATTACGTTCTGACCAACTGTCGTACCGTATTCCGCCAGAAATACCGTATAACGTCAACTAAGGTACGTTCGCGTCTCGTAACACTAACTCGATATTTATGGTATGCGTGTATATTGTTAGGTGTATTGTATGAGTAGAGTTGTTATGCTGTTAGAGGATGATTGAACATATGCATGCACCGGGAGTGGTATATCCGTATTCACTTGGGAGTGGTATGTCCGATTCAGCTGGAGTGGTACATCTGCATTCGCGGGGAGAGGTACATTTGCATTGGGTTGCGTGCTATTATGCTGTTATGTTATGATTGATTGTAGTCCATGTACGTATATGTAAATATGAGGTTAACCGTTACACGGGGTCCGGTGCAATGGACCTCAGCCCTTAACATAGCTTCGGGGTTGGAAGGACCGAGGACAGAGAGGATAGAGGCAAGCGCCCGCATAAGACCCATTGAAGACTTCCTTTTGTTGTTCACACGGAAGCCTTCCTTTTGCTGTTATATATCTCTTTTGAAATACTCGACATCTTATCATTGTTGTAACCAACCAGACTTATGGCATTTTATATATATATCAGTTACTTTTATGCTCCGGTACTCTACTCTGATGATTTGAAACGATGTTTTAAAGAAAAAAAATTTATGCTACTTTTGAAAAGTGGGATGTTACACCTGACTAAAGTTATCTATTTGCGATATAGTACCGATGTAATACTCAGATGTATGTAATGTTCTTTAAGAACAAACAGATACGCCACAGTTAATGGTTATCAGTTACTCAATCTTTTACTTGCTCCGATGATCTCCTTTGATGAAAAAGAAAAAAAAAATTATTTTGCTTTTGAAAGGTAAAGTAATTCGACTTTCCCTTTTCAGATGCTGCTTATCCGGGCTTGGTAGTAAGGGAATGGGTTAAGCCAGCTCGTGCCTCTCGGCCTTTCAATCGATCAAGCTAGGTGTGACCGGGCATCTTCGTGATGTTTACAGCTATGGCCTAGTCCTTCTATTTCTTGGAAGAAAACTAATGGACATGTCTCAGCTACTCGATCAAGAGAATGATCTGTTTTATTTCTGGGTTTTTGCTTTTGAGATTTTGCATTTTTGTTGCTTATATCATCCGAGCTCGATCTTGAGTTTTTGTTTCAGCAAGTTTGCATTTTTTCGATCTGTCTATCCCCAGTGTCTGCACCAGATCAAAATACCGGAATACGTTTTTGCGTTTTATTATTATTTTTTTAAAAAAATACTTACAGCGTCTAAGTTAAAAATTAGGATGCCGTAGGTCTTCACTTTCTTATGCCCCCCAGATATGTGTCTCCATGAAATAGGGCGTTAAAAGGCTTAAAAATGGATGTTAATGACCCTTTTTGTAGTAGTGAGTGTGGTTAATGATTCAAGTAAAAAAATGTCTTATCTTGATCAAACATGAATCAGTAACTTGCTATTAAATTGCTGTCAAATTGACTCGAGTTTCAGGTTGTAAAACTCAAGCCAAGTCCTTTTGAAGCTTAATCAAAATATGCTTGAACATTGATTGACTTAAGTTAGTCAATTGTTGCCTCGAGTCAAAAGAACTTGTAAAATATTTTATGAAATGATGTTGCCTCGAGTTTGTGCTCTATGCCTCAAACCAAGACTTGTGAACTTAAGTTTATTTTCAAATACACAAGTCTTGACTCAAGCCAATATTGCTTGACTTGAGCATGGTTTTGAAATTTATTTTCAAATGAATTTTGTTAACTAGAGTCATCATTTAATAACTCGAGCTAGTGCAATTTCAAATCACTTTCAAAAGCTATCTCGAAGTTCATTTTTGAAAAGAGAACTTGACTCGAGCTAAACTATGATTGACTCAAGTCATGCACTTGAGCTAAACATTTTAAACTCGAGCCTAAGTCATATAGAGACATCTTCACTTAAACTTCAAACTTACTTTCAAAGAAGATGAACTTGTGACTCGAGCTTATAATTGTTAACTCGAGTCATATGCTCGAGTTTACTTGGATTTGACTCGAGCTATCCTATCTTTGTTTTGCAAATCACTGTGTTCGTAAATCTTAAATCTTTAAGTATGATGACTTGCTTACTTCATATCATCACTCATTATTGTTCATAACTATATTAATTAATCATTTTGTTAATGAGTTTCAGATGATTAGATAAATGATTAAATGAAGATTAAAATCTCTGAACATTCTGAAGGCATTTATGGTTTCTTTCCATATATAAGCTGAAGGCATTTATGGTTTCAGATCATCTCTCTCTCTCTCTCTCTGTGCGTGTGCGTGTGTTAAGCTCTATTTTAGTGAGTAAGTTTCAGGGGAAATCGAAAAGATTTTTAAATCACCCAATTCACCCCCTCTTGGTCTAAAAATGGGAAGTCATTATGGATTCTGGATTCTAGCTAGTGGTCAAGAATCCCACTTCGCTTAGAGAGATTTCCAATATTTAAACGGCTCCAGCTGATTAAGGAAGACATAATCCTGGACGATTTAGAATGAACACGGAAGCTAGGAGAGCCTCTTACCTCCTGCGTCCAGCTATCATGAATGATTAACTTAGCTTCTGGAAAATGAAACCAATAATCTTCAAATTTCCTTCTTGAAGGACAGTGAATATAATGTTGATGTTGGGATCTGTTGAGACGAAGTGCTACAGCTTCTTGTTGTTGTTGCTGTTTTTTCTTTTTTTTTTTTCATAAAAAAAGTGGCATGCTATAGCATGCAAGCGCTACAAAAGCTCTTAATTTTTTTAAAATACCGTACACATGAGGAAGGATTGTCATTTAAAAAAAAAAAAAACTCTAGTTTCTAATAACTTCACTCCCCAACCACACACCACGGCCTTCATCACCCTCACTTTCTCACTAACCCACTTTCTTTCTCTCTCCCACTTCACTTTGTGCTTCCCACTCCCTCTCTCCTTCACTTTATTCCTCTTCTTCGTCCCCACTCCCTCTCTCTCTTCTTCACATTTTCCCTCTTCTTCGTCCCCACTCCCGACCCATTTCTTGTCCCTTTTTCATTTCCTATATCTCTGACATTCCCCATTTCCCTTTTCTTTTTCCAACTCAAAACCAATGTTTTTTTTTTTAATCTGTCCTTTTTTTTTTCTTCTTTGTACTTTTTTTAAGGTGGTGTTTGAAGTTTGAAATCTCTAAGCTCCCAGTGGATTGTAAGTTTTTAATTTTTTAAACTTACAAAATTTAATTTTATAAGTAGCATATATTTTAATTTGCTCAATGTATTTTTTGAATTAATTTTGTTTTGAAATATGAAAAAAATATTGTCATGTCCATGGTAGTGAAAACGTAGATTTTACCTGAAAACGGAAGGAGAATGAAAAATCGTAAAACGTAAAATCGTAACGTAGTAAAAACGTAAAAAAATCGTAAAAACACAAAAGCGTTTGGAAAATTAGTAAAATCGTTTTAATGAAAAAAAATCGTAAAAACGTAAAATCGTAGTGATAAAACGAGTTTTTAACTACTATGGTCATGTCTATATATTTTAAGATCAACTCGGAGAAGACAGAGAGAGGGTTAGAGAACTGATAACCAGGGTTGAAAAGAAAAATCAGAAAAACAAAAAAATGGAAGCTCAGGAGAACTGCTAGGATTTTGAAGTCTTACAGACACAACCTTTTACTTGTTTATAGCTATTCGATCAACTGAAGAAATGGATATAGTCAAAAATCAGAAGAGCCAAAAAAATCCTAACAAAATCAGTTGTCAAAAACAAAAAGACCAAAAAAATAAAAGAAAACGAAATGCAAACCCTAACAAATCTCACGCAGGCGTTAATCAATATAACTGCAATGTCACAACACAAATTCACCCTTGGAAGTATACATGGTGACTGCAAAATCCTAATTAAACCTTAAAAAAAGAAACTAAAACTAATAATATATATGAATAACGTATTAATAATATATAACAAATAAGTATCGATTTTTTTTTTTTTTTGCCCATAAATCTAAAAAAAAAAATTGACATTAGATATCAGTGATGTGGATATACGTTAGTTACTATTTATTTTATTTAGTTTTTTTAATATTCTCAGGAGTTAGAGGAACTTCTTGAAGCACGACTTCATGAACATGTTGAGGCAAAGAATGAAGCATATGGAAACCGGGCATGCAAGAGATTGCGTTCTGAGCCAAGTTATAAGCAGCAAGATTGGATTCACGCTTAACCACCAAAACTCTTACTTCCCACTTTCTCCCCAACAATTGTTGAATCTCCATCTCCATCCTTAAGTCTCCGGTTTCCGCTTGGTGTCCGGCCCGCTTCTGTATCGCCGGCACTGTGGAGTTCGTCGTTTCGATTACGAGCATTCTAATGCCAGAGTCCCAAGCAATCTTCAATCCGAGCATACATCCCCAAAGTTGAGCATTACTCAGGTTGTTGTTGCTCGTGGACGGCGTATTATCAGACACGGGTTCACTGGTCTTCATCATAAAGCCTTGTAGGAATGTTCCTTGGTGATTTCTCAACAGTCCTCCGCAAGCCCTAATCAGTTGTGTGCCGGAAGCGTTAGTGCAAACAGCTTCGATGTTCATTTTGCACCAACCGTTCTCTGGTGGCTGCCATGTCAGTTCCTCGTCCCCGGTTCTCCTCTTCCTTCCGATCGTCAGACTAGGTTTCTTCATATCTTCAATTTCTCTCCGAGGCGTAAAACCAAGAGTAAAAAAAAGAAAGAAAGAGGGGGTATAAGGAGGGTAAGTTAAAAAAATAAAACGGATATTGAAGATATTGAAAAAGAATTTTCGATAACATGATGAGTTTATATTATTTCTAATATTAGTTTATTATTTTATTTACTAATTATATATATGGGGAAATCGGATGTCCTGTCACAGGACCTAAGAATTTGTCCTATCAACCAATACTGCACCGTTTTAATTAGTATATGTGAGATATCGCTGGACAAAAAAAAAGACGATCGTGATATATCGCTGGACCAAAAACGATCGTGATATATCGCTGGACAAAACAAAAAACGATCGTGAGATTTATCGTAAACAGATTTATCGCTGCATCATAAACAGATTGTTCATAAACAGATTTATCGTATTCCAGCAAGCAAATTCTCTATTCTTTCATCGTAAACAGATTTAGAAATCAATTCCGATTTAGGAATTTGGAAACATTCAAGCAAAAAAATTCTCTATCGCTGCATCGCAACAATAATATACATCGACATAATAATTCATTGAAAGGCACGTCTCGTGTTTGCTTTTTTTTTTTTTTTTTATTTAATTGTGTCAGTGTCATACAGTGTACTTAATCAAACGATGCAGTTTCATTGGTTGACAGGACAAATCCTTAAGTCCTGTGACAGGACATCCGATTTCCCCTATATATATACATACATACATATACTTACGGATAATTACCAACTTGTTATCATTTTTCTCGCAAAAAAAAGGCGTCATAATCAGTTCAATTCTATAATTTATATATCCATGCGGATAATTACCCTAAGTCGTTATAACTTTTCTGGCAAAAAAAAAAAGTGATCATAATTTTAATTAGCTTTTAATCAAGTTATATACATACACGCGCTTGTATACATATAAGCGATTCCCTTTATCAATTATATTCCATGATTGTTAGCAACAACAAAAAATCCAACTACTGTAACCTTGTTATCTATGATCCAAACTAACTAGCTCGCTGATATTTATTTATCTAATTTGAAAATTTTTGTAATTTATTGAAAAATTTATATAAATGAATTCAGTTGAAACTCATATATTTAATTGATCGTTAAATACCATTTTTGTCATGAAATTTTATTCTAAGGACTACTGGTCACTCGACAGTTTTTTTTGTCTCATTTTTACCCCGGAAGTTTAAAAACATATCAATATTGTCCATCCGTTGATCTTGATTGTTGAATTATTGCTCTTCTTTGTAAACTTCTAAAGGCAAAATTTCTCATAGAAAAAACTTCTGGGGCATATTTGCTCTGTTTTGTTAACATCCGGTAGGGCTGAGCATGAAACCCATAACCCATAAGCCCGCCCAAAACCCAACGTAATTAGGTCATATTGAGCCCGCTCAAAAAGACTTTATAATGGGTTGGGTTAGAACCCGCCCATTTAGGATTTAAATGGGCGGACTATGGGCACACCTATGGGCTGCCCATACCCGCCCATTTAGTGCAATTTTTTTTATTAACTACCCATTCCGCATTCTGCATAAAGCATTCCCTGAATTCCTTCCTATTCGAATATTCAACCACCTCTAATCTATAACCATAATGGCCATCAACTCTCAATCTCGCTCACTTTCTCTCTTTATGGCTCTGTCTATTTGAACTTGTGAGTTGCTATTGACTCTATATGTAATGCAGAGAATATTTTAGAAGTTGATGAATATCTTCAAACTAAATTAGTTTGCTTTCATGATCCAAAATTTGATGTTTTAGCATAGTGGAGAGTGAATGCTTCCAAGTATTAAGTTTTAAATCTGTTGGTATGTAATTTGTTGGGTATACTAGTATCTATAGTATCTTCAAAATCACCTTCTAGTACTGGGTGGATACAAGATTCTTTTAAGTGAATCTAAAGATGATGAAAACTGAAGCATGCAGATTCAATAGAAACATGTCATTTTGTTAATCTATGAACTTGTGGTTGTAATGTTTTAATTTAAAAGTTAGAGTTTGAACATCAAGATTATGTAACGATGGTACTTGTCTAAATTTATGTTATTTTGTGTGAATTGTAATCATGGAACTTTGAAGATTTAGATTTCAGAAATTGGAATAATGAATTTGGATGAATGCTTAATGCTTATATATGTTTTTTTATATTAAGAAAATAAACAAGTCAAATGTAAATGGGTTACCTAAAACAGTTAGCCCGCCCATTTATGTGCTAGCCCATTTACACGAGTTTAAATGGGTTGAGGTACGGGCATGAGCTAACCCATACCCATTTAAAATTAAATGGGCGGGCTATGGGTTTAGCCTCGGGTTGCCAACCCGTCCATTGCTCTGCCCTAACATCCGGGACAAAAAAAAAAAAAAATCCTAGTGACCAGTGCTCCTTAGGTAAACTTCCGTGGCAAAAATAATATTTAACCCTATTTAATTCAATAATTAAATAGTATAATATCTATTACTTATATAATATGAATGATATTGGTAGGGCTGTACATGATAAGTGGCCTATAATAGGACACTTGTTGGAAAAAGGAGAGAGGATATTGATAGTAGGTGGTTGTATGACAAGTTAAATGCTCATTTAAATGCGTAGTGTTTAATATTCGATAAATTAAACTATTTAATATTACTACTATTACATGTGGCCACCTTGTTACATTATTATAATTTTCTTATTGATTTTTAAAATTTAAAACTAATTAAAAATATGAACGGGATAAATTAAAATATTTAATGTATTACAAAAATTTAAATACTAAATCGTTATATATAGCCGTGATAGCTTAATAATTTTTTTCATGACCATGATAACTTTTTTAACTTGCCTAAATTTTTAAGAATCCAAATAATCAAATTTTATAAAGATAATTATATAATATTAACATAAAGAGAAAAATTAGAGATTACTTCTCAACTTGCTCATTCAAGATAGCTAGTACTGGCCCCATGCACAGGCACAAATAGGTGGTCACTTATGTAACATAAAAATAGTTTGTAACATAAAAAAAATAGATTTATATTGTTTAGATCCTAAAATTTTCTAGCACGAAATATTTTGAAAGAATAATTTGTCAAAATGCTGATGAAAATATAATTTTGAATCATGCTCAACATCATTTACATAAACAAAGGAAAATCATTAACCCAAATACCCAATATCCGAATTCTATAAATTCTTTCATTAATTTGCAACTTAAAAAATTAATCACTTAATTATGTAGTTAGGAAACAAAAATAAATAATAGTTCTATTTTGTTTAGATCCTAAAATTATTTGTAAGGAAATATTTTGAAAGAATAATTGGTCGAAATGTTGCATAAACAAAGGAAAATCATTAACCCAATATGCAAAATCTATAAATTCTTTCATTAATTTGCAGCTCATGAAATCAATCAATTAATTATGTAATCAGGAAAAAAAAATGATATTACTAAGTTACATAAAGCATTTATTAAACTCTAACTCCTTTGTTAGAAATTGTATTTTGTTTTTTTGCTTTAAAAGTTTAGAAATTGTCTTTACTAAATGAGAAAACGAAAAATGTGTCCCTTGTGATGATGCTCGTGTGGTTTTCAATTTTTTATAATAAATTTTATTATTTATATCTTGGAGTGCTATTAATTTCATGCAAATACTTGCTCGATGCCCATTGAAGTCTTCACTTTTTTTTTTTTAAAGGGAAAATCCCATATAAGGACAGTTGAATTATTCAAATTCTAATTTGGGTCACTAAATTTAACAAATTATTAAGGGTTAAGCTGCAAAAATATACATGTGTTTTGGTCAGAGGAGCTTCCAGTAGCAAGTGTTTTTTTGAGGTGCATAAGTACACACGTGGTTACAAATTAAGTGCAAAAATACCGTTTAACCGTTAATTTTGACTTTGATCGTCAAGTTTAACTTTTTTTACTGACAGGCGTGGCATTTCAAAGGTGTAAAAATACACATGTGGTTTGTCAAAAAGAGCACCTAACACCAAATTCTTTTTTTTTAAATAATTTTACTTTAATTAAAGGAAAATTATTATTTCTCTAGGTATTTTTCCTCGAGGCCAAATTTTTTCTTTATATTTATCATTTTGGGAAGGGGGATTTATTCAATGGGTAAAAACGGTAAAAATTTTATTTCCATAATTTAATTTAATTTATTTTTGAAAAAATCCTTATTAAATTTTCTAATTAATAAATGCTAAATTTTCTCCTTATTTGGATTAGGCTAGCGTCCGCTACCATCTAATATTTAAAACAGCGCCGTTTTGGTGTAGTTTTTAGTGAACTTTGCTTTTAAAAAAAAAAAAAATATTTTCAGGGTACAGATAGGTACTAAAAAGATACTTCAGGTATTGAAAAAATACTTCATGATCTTGAAAAATTATTTTATGATCTTCAAAAAATATCCTGAAGTATATTTTTAATACCAGTGAGTACCCTAGAATATTATTTTCGTATCATTCAATACCTGAAATATTTTTTCAAGATTCTAAAATAATTTTTCAAGATCATGAAGTATTTTTTTAATGCCAGTCAATATCCTAAAGTATATTTTGAGTACAATTCAATACCCTGAAATATTTTTTGAAGATCCTAAAATAATTTTTTAAGATCATGAAGTAATTTTTCAGCCAGTAGTAGCTTGAAATATCTTTTCAGTACCCGTCACTGCCCTGAAAATATTTTTTAAATTAAAATAAAATTATTAAATTTAAAAAAAAGAATTTGGTGTTGAACGCTCTTTTTGACAAACCACATGTGTATTTTTGCACCTTTGAAATGCCACGTCATCGTCCAGTTAGCAAAAAAAGTCAAACTTAACAGTCAAAGTCAAACTTAATGGTCAAACGGTATTTTTGCACCTAATTTGTACCCCATAGTCACTTTTGCATCTCAAAAAAGCACTTGCTAATGGGCGCTCCTCTTACGAAAGCATATGTGTATTTTTGCACCTTAACCCAATTATTAATTAAGTTATGTGATACAATTAGGGATTTAGAATTTGGATCAAACTTAGTTGTTGTAACATCCCGTTTTCCAAAAGCAGTATAAAATTTTTTCATCAGAGTAGAGCATCGGAGCAAGTGTGTAACTGATATATATATATATATTCAAAATGCCCACGGGCTAATTACAGAAGCGGTACAGTAACCGAGAGTTTTCAAAAGTAAAGAACAACAACGAGAGTCTTC